>VZTY01016255.1:0-35986 GCA_013400935.1 Turnix velox | reverse complement strand
GAAGGACATTGAGCTATTGGAGCGGGTCCAGAGGAGGGCCACAAAGATGGTCAAAGGGCTGGAGCAACTGCCTTATGAAGACAGGCTGAAGGAGTTGGGGTTGTTAGGCTTGGAGAAGAGAAGGCTCAGAGGGGACCTTATAGTAACTTATCAGTACCTGAGGGGGTCCTACAGAAAGGCAGGGAAGGAATTTTTAATATAATATCAGACGTGAGGACTAGAAACAATGGATGTAAATTGGAAGGGGGTAGATTTAGACTTGACATAAGAAAGAAATTCTTTACTGTGAGGGTGGTGAAGCACTGGAACAGGTTGCCCAGTGAGGTTGTGGATGCCCCCTCTCTGGAGGTGTTCAAGACCAGGCTGGACAAGGCACTGGGCAGCCTGATGTAGTGGGAGGTGTCCCTGCCTATGGCAAGGGGGTTGGAACTCGATGATCTTTAAGGTCCCTTCCAACCCAAACTATTCTATGATTCTAAATGATGTGCCAAAGTAATATTTATACGACTTTTATTCCCTGTAAAGTTCTAACACTAACTGTTTCCTGGGAGAACAATTTTGGTTTGTTTAAATTCTTGCACATATGAATGCAAGATATGTCCCTGGCACTGGACTAACACATGATGAAGAGTTTCAGAACTGTTGACTTACAATGCAAGCAAGGTAGTCTTCAACAAGACTTCCAGAAATGTCACTGTCTAGCCTCCATGTCTTGAGATCTTGAAGGATGGATGGATTGAGGTGTTCTCCATAGCAGTGAGCATGCAAACTTTGAAAAATACAATTCATTGATAATATCACATTGAGAAGTAATAAAAATATCAGTGATAAAAGTGAGCTTAGAGCAGAACTGCCAATGCTTTCTCAGTAGCCCTGTAGTTAGTGTACAAACCATGTGTCTGAATTCTGAAGGCAAAGATTTCTTCCTTTCTTCTACACCTCCCAGCACCAGCGGTCACTGAAATTTGATGCATGACACAGGCCCACCAGGTGATTTGATTAACACTGTCTGTGTGTGAAAGGAACCTTGTGGAGATACCTGTTCTAGAGTTCTCTGCAGCTGTAGGTGAACCACACTGTGATTCAGGCAGTGATTCCCAGTAAGTTCTGTTAGTTACCAATTCTCAGTTAACAAGAATAGTGCAATAGCTAACTAGTTAATTTTGGTAGAGATAGATGGAGTAGAGGTGTGTATGAACTATGATCTCACTTGTTACAGCAGCAATCAGTTCCCTCTTTCCTCTTGAAAGAGTTGGCTAATTTTAGAAAAAAAACCCACGGTATACTAGAAGAGTTGTTTGGTTATTTTTTTAGAAGAAATCATATGAGTCTGACCTAACCAGAGTTCCAGACAGTGTTTTATGAAACAGTAGGCACATTTCAGTCACCTCTTCTTGAGCAGCTTGTGACAATTGAGCTGCAGCCACTTCTCTACAGTTCAATAACAAAGTTAACTGCACAGATCCAGCCATATATAAGCAGTGAGGATGTTAAGTTTCATAAATATCCATGACAGGTCTGCATTGAGTAAGCTGACATTCAGCAGTCAGCTGCCTCCTGTCATATGATCACTCCTGCTCATCTGAAAGATCCTACCATACTCAAGGTCAACTTTCCCTCTCTCTCTGCTCTAACAGGTGTATTAAAACTTTCAATCATTTCTAATGAAAGTCCAATGATCATTAAAGGTTTCTCAATGTTATTCTTATCCAACTGGTAAAAACACTTTCAATTAGCATGGACCTCCTTCTTTCCCTCATTGGCAACATTTGTAACTGGATTTTTGATTTGGCTTCTATTGATTTGGCTTCTATTGAATTCTCCGGGGAAACCTGCAGCTTGTTTGATCTCTGACCTCTAAGGGAGAAGCAACTGTGCAAGACAGTAAGGTCTGAAGTTGTTGGGCAAGAGTTTCAAAGCATAAACTGACAAAAATTGCAGTGTAGAAAGAAAATACCTAAGATGGAATATGCGTGTAAATTGATTTTAGAATTAAAATATTTTCATCTTAATTCTTGCAAACAGGATGTTATTTGTTTATTTGGCTTTCTTCGGTTTAGATATAGAGACTTCAAGTGCTTCTGTTACTAATTACCCTGCCAAAGTAGTAGTCATGACTAAGGAAGTTGCAGTGTATATGCTGGCAGATCTCAAATCGCACAATCAACAAAAAATGTAAACTGAAAAACATCAACAAAAAATGTCCAAAGCCTTAGGAGAAATGTTTGGATTTTTTTGTACCATCATCTGCCAGAACAGTATTAATTAAATTGATACACTGGCGTATTAGCCTTTTGGAAGAAAGAAAAAAATTTAAAAATAAAAGCAGAAACAGGCATAATACAAGCTTCAGCCGTGTGAGAATTGCTCTCCTCCTGTTTATCCTGTTTGACCCTGACTACCAAAGATAGGTGTCAAGGATTTGCAGGCAATGTATCTGAAAGGTTATGTCTTTCTGAAATGTGATACGCAAATTCCATGTGCTTAGCAAAAAGCTGCCAAAAGCTTGCTGGTAGAAATACCCTTCTTAGCATCAGGTTATCTACAAGTTTAGGGATCTGGTCTTGACTGAGACCCTCAAATTCTGACATAGTTTTTTCTGGAAAACCTGGTAGATAGTTTCCTCTATGTTTTAGAATTTGTGTAGACTTAGATGTCTTTGGGAGAGGGTAGGCATGCTCTCACAGTGGGTACTGACACACCAAAACCATGAAAATAAACTTATTTTGCCTCATTGCCAATATGAATCATATGAAATACTAGTAATAGAAAAAAAAACACCCTAACAAAAAAACCCCAAAAGCCACAACAGAGAAGGTAGCTCATATATTTAAGTATGTGAAGATGCATAATTGAGGGATCTCTGTATGTTTTTGATTTGTAAAATGTAATAGTATTTGAGCATGATGCAAATGGTATGGAATAAGGGGTGGAATGTCCTGGTTTGAGGTAAAATAGGGTAAATTTTCTAATTTGTAACTTCACTTTTCTAATTTGTAACTTCACTTTTCAGCTAGGCCTCTCCTGTCTGACTAAACTCTGAAATTTACTGCACATTGTTCAGACACTGTTCACTCCCAGACTGATAAGACCTGATTATACCAGGAAATGGTATGCAAGAAGCTCTTATTTTCATTATTCACTATGGTGATCAAGGTCAGAAAGTTCATCATCCACCCTACTGGGGGGCTGGAAAACAGAAAGATGTAGAGAAGACCAACCTGCAAGGAGGAGCGGACAGGGCAGGTGACCCAAAATTGACCAACAGGAGTATTCCATCCCATCTACCCCATGCTCAATATAAAAGCTTCTGAGGGATTGAAGGGTCAGCACTTTTCCTCTGCTTTGTTCTTTCTTCGATGGTCGACATCTAGGAAAGACTCTGCCTTTGACCCTGAAATGAGCACTCATGAACCCAGATCCGGCATCCAGCTCCTGACTGAACTGGCCCCAGCCTGGGACTCTCCCTGCATCTGCTGGGCATGCAATCATCATTCCAGGAGCTTGATATGGTTTTGTGTACATTGTGTACCTCTTCATATTTTCCTTTTAATTTTATCTATTATTACATTATCTATAAAAGTAATTTGGAATTCATCTAAACTCACAAATCTCCTCATTCCTTCCTCTCCTCACTTCTGAGAGAGGAGAGGGGGCCATCTATCATTTGGGGGCACCTTTTGGGCCTAAACCAAGACAGACACACACCGACTAAATGTACTATGGGTAGTACTACCATGTTCTTCGTTCTCAAAAAAAAAAAAGTTGAACAGGTGCTACAACTTATCTGTAGCTAATAGCAAATAATTTATACTGGCAGATTTGTATTGTGGGTTTGACATTATCTGGAGATGCTAGAAGTTTATAGTGCCCTGTCTTCCTATCTCAGTGCAGCTAGAAGAAAATATTTTTTTACACTGGATCTGCCCACCAGCCTGTGGCGTGAGAAGAAGCGTACCTTCTGTAGGGGGAAGTGTTTTCAGGAAAATTACATTTTTCATTGAGGATGGATTATTTAATCATAGAATCATAGAATCATAGAATAGTTTGGGTTGGAAGGGACCTTAAAGATCATCGAGTTCCAACCCCCTTGCCATAGGCAGGGACACCTCCCACTATATCAGGCTGCCCAGTGCCTTGTCCAGCCTGGTCTTGAACACCTCCAGAGAGGGGGCACTCACAACCTCACTGGGCAACCTGTTCCAGTGCTTCACCACCCTCACGGTAAATAATTTCTTTCTTGTGTCAAGTCTAAATCTACCCCCTTCCAATTTACATCCATTGTTTCTAGTCCTCCCATCCAATATCATATTAAAAAGTCCTTCCCCTGCCTTTCTGTGGGACCCCCTCAGGTACTGGTAAGTTACTATAAGCCTTCTCTTCTCCAAGCCTAACAACCCCAACTCCTTCAGCCTGTCTTCATAGGGCAGTTGCTCCAGCCCTTTGACCATCTTTGTGGCCCTCCTCTGGACCCGCTCCAATAGCTCAATGTCCTTCCTGTGTTGAGGGCTCGAGAACTGGATGCAATACTCCAGGTGGGGTCTCACCAGTGTTGAGTAGAGGGGCAAAATCACCTCTCTGGACCTGCTGGTCACACTCCTCTTGATGCAACCCAGGATTTGGTTGGCCTTCTTGACTGCGAGTGCACACTGGTGGCTCATGTTGAGTTTGTCATCAACTGACACACCCAAGTCTTTCTCTTCAGAGCTGCACTCAAGCCTCTCTCCACCCAGCCTGTATCTGTGCTTGGGATTGCTTCGACCCAGGTGCAGGACCTTGCACTTGGCCTTGTTGAACTTCATGAGGTTGGCTTGGGCCCACCTCTCAAGCCTGTCAAGGTCCCTCCGGATGGCATCCCTTCTTTCTGCCGTACCAACTGCACCACACAGCTTGGTGTTATCTGCAAACTTGCTGAGGGTGCACTCAATCCCACTGTCCATATCTCCTACAAAGATGCTGAATAGCACTGGTCCCAGTACTGATCCTTGGGGAACACCACTCGTCACTGGTTTCCACAATGAGCCATTGACTCCTTATCCAGCTTGTGGTCCATCAGTCAAACCCATTCTTTTCCAGTTTGTTGACCAGGATGTCATGCAGGAGTGTCAAATGCCTTGCACAAGTCCAGGTAGATGATGTCAGTTGCCCTTCCTTTGTCCACCGATAATGTGACTCCGTCATAGAAGGCCACCAAATTGGTCAGGCATGATTTGCCCCTGGTGAAGCCATATTGGTTGCCTCCAAATGAAGAAGTCTTTTTCTCCTCAATGACTTAGAAAAACTGAGGGAGACTTTTGCTAAATTACAAATGAGTATGTGACTTGAAGCTGCCCAATGTAAGTATAAACTACTATTCTGTAATTTGTAGAAAAATTCTAGTCTTACATGAGCTGTGAATCAGGATTTAAGCCAGTATCTCTAGGAATATCTTTGTCATGTGACCTTGCCAGTATATTTTATTTCCTATGAATATATTTGAAAGGCTTAATTTTTAAAAATCATTTTATCTTTTTTTCCACCCAGAAATAAGTCACAAGAGAAAAGCTGATGTGGGACTGAGGTATTTTATACTATTCTCCTGACCTCTGGGAGTTATGTGGTTTCCCATCTTTCCAGGACTGCAATGCTCATCCTTTGCAGTAATTCAGTGAACACTGAAATAATGCAAATCTGAAAGAACAGGGAAGAATAACTTGTCTACTGCTTTTAGAGCCTGGCATAGCTGAAAACAGCGATGTTGCATAAATATTTCAGTAGTAATCCTTATGTGACTATTTTAAAGCGACTGGTTAAAACCCAGGTGGTTGCGTGTTACAGATTTCCCCTTAAATGTTGTGCCTCTTGTAAAACAAATGATTTACATTCTTTTACATATCATCAAACTCTTGCAATATTTTAAGTAAAATGTAAACAGAAATAACACTGCTGGTCTATCTTTTTCACTTGATGTTTGATCAAGTATTCTTCTAGACTTTTGATTTTGTGTGTCTACTACAAAAATACTTCCATTATGCCTCCTCTAGGAGGAGTTTAGAGGCACACAATTTTACTGAGGGGGAACGAGGTTTAAAAAGTAATATAAATATTATTTTATGGCCAGGACTCTCAAAAGAGCTTAGGTGCCACTTAACATATATTTTACAGACCTCCTCCCAAGACAGTCAACCTATCTAGTTGGCATCTACCCAGCATCCAGAGCATCTTGGAAAGTAACAAGGAAAACTAACTCATTATACAAAGATAATGCAGTGGGACAACTTGTTTTTGGAGCCAGCTAAAAAGGATGGTTAAAAGAAAAATGTCCACAAACGCAATGACAAGTAGGTAAACTGAAGTAGATGGGAGGATTTAGGCACTGTCCTGGTTTTGGGCCAAAATTAATAAATTAGCCCCCCAGAGACAGATGGCCCTCCCTCCTCTCTCTGAAGAGAGGAGAGGAAGGAAGGAGGAGATTTAAGAGTTCAGAAGAATTCCAAACTACTTTAATAGATAATGAAACAATAAACAAAATCAAAAGGAAAAGATAAAAAGGTGTACAATATTTACAAGACCGAATCCAGCTCCCGGGATGATGATCAGGTCCCCACATGAGCAGGCCAAGGAGAGTCCAGCTCCCGGGATGATGATCACGTTTCCACGTGGGCAGGCCGAGGAGAGAAGGCCTGCGGAGAGGAGGGTCTGAAGAGCGCAGAGCCGGGGAGGGAACGGCCGACGAAGGAAGAGAGCCGAGGAGGAAGAGAGAGACTGACCCTTCCATCCCTCCTTTTATATTGAGCGCATGGGGCAGATGGGATGNTCTTTCCGGTACAGTCGACCACGAGTTCCTTGTCGGCACCTCCCCCAGGCTGGGCTCCAACCTGGCGAGGTCTGCCGCAGGCTTCGATCGCTCTCCTTTGTCTTCCTTGATGGCCGTCATTAACTCCCTAGCCTGTTTCCATCCCCCACCAATTCCTCCATTTTTCTTTAAACATTATACAACGGTAAACAATCTTACACACAATAATAACAAGTAAAAATATTAGTACAAACACAAACCAGAAAATTTACCCCGTTCTACCTCAAACCAGGACAGGCACTTAATAAGAATTACTATCCCCTCCTTGATTTGGTGCATCATTCCACTCCTCTTGGAGTTAAGATTTTTCTTGTGACATTCAACTGCCTCTTAAATCACAACCAGAAAAGAGACTCCTTGTCTCCTAGCTCCTAGTAAGACCACAGGTACTCAAATCCTTCTATGAGAAGTCAGCATTAAAATGATCATTAATGCTCTGAATATCTGGGGTTAATAACTCAGTTTCTTTCAGTGTTCTGCACTTTATCAGTCTAAATTGATTCAACCTTGATCAGACTAACCTTTCCTGTAGGCATCACCAATGTAGTATATGCCCTAACTTTAAGTAGCTTGCTACGTTTAGCCCATGTGGTGTAAATAGTATAGTAAAAACCAGCTCTAATGTTGTCTTCCTCTTTCTTATTGCAGTGTATGGAACATAGAATTAAATAAAAATATAAACACACTCATTATTATTAAAGCCAGCATTCTTTACTAGAATTTCAAGCAGTCATCTCTGTGACCTTTTAAGCTAAACCAATAAAACGTATAGTAAGCACACACTCTTCTCTAATTTATATAAATACCTGTATTTCTTTACCGTGGGAGTGTTTCATACAAAAATTTCTAGTTACTGTACTGAAGTCTGGAGTTTGTATATCAGTTTCTGTCTACATTACCTTCTTGAAGCATCTAGGACTCTAATAGAAAGGTAACTAACACAATCTGATGGACCTGATTCTAATATGGGTCATGCTGGTGCCTCTTAGGACTGCATCAAGGCAATAAGGAGCACAAGCTGGCAGACAGCAGGTTGGCCAGGTACTGCCAAGGAGCATCAGTGCATCTCCAGGCTCTGCATAGTAACTTGTACTGGTGACACTATTGCTGTTTCTGAATACCACTGGGGCTATGCAGCTATCAGAAAGCAAAAGCACTGAGTTTGATAGGGCAGTCTGTGAAACTGCTTGTCTTCACTACTGGCTTCCTATGGGATTTGAACCCAAATTTCTCAGGAAAAATACTAAAAAGCCTATCTTAACTTCACAAGAGGCATTTTACAATGGCTTTAGTTCCAAGATATTTCTGGCTCTTGAATCATTGACTTCATCTCTGTTTGGCCAACTTAAAAATCCCACTAGAAACAGCTTAATATACTTCTATAGTACTGCCTGATGCAGAAGTTCAGACTGCCTCTGACCTCAAAGAGGAAGAAGCAAATCACCACTTTGCCAGCCGCTAAGACATGAATGAATCTGTAGGGAAGCAAGTACCTAGGACTTTTTGTGGGTACTTGAGACCAGCCTTCCCACTTTCTAGAGGACAGGATACTGTCACAGGAAGAATGGAGCTGACAGAGGGGTAGTCTTTACAGTATGTAACTGGGAAGGAGCAGTAGAAGAAACCTGCTTGCAAGTTCCTGCTCTAGTTAGCATTTTTATATTTGAATCACATGAGCTCATACAGAGAATTAGACAGCTGAACAAAATTACCTTTCAGAAATCAAAAATCTTTTTTCCTATGAGTGCATTATAACCCTGGTTTTGGGTAATTCAAATATTTTTCCTCAAAAGAACATATAAGAAAAAATAAAACTTTTTTTTTGGCAGATGCATGGAACTCCAGGTATATTTACAAGTATGGATATATACATATACCCCTGCAGAGTTAGAAATCAAGCCTCAGAGTAAAGGATGGTGTTTCCTGTACATCACTTTGAAGAGATAACTTCATTGTCCTTGATGACTTCTCCTCCGTGGAAGAGTTACCTAGGAGAGCTGGCAGGGTTTGAAACACGGATTAGTTTATTTACTATCAAAATTTTCTGACAGATATTTTGCAAATTGTGTGGAACAGTAGTATGTATGCAGCTTCAGGGAAACTTCTGGCTCCATTTAATAGAGTTGGACAGAACAGATGGACTGTGCTTCTTCATTCACATGGCCAAAACTGCCAAATTCTTTGCTGGGCTCCTTTGAGCAGCTGCCTTGTATCCAGCCTTGTACTCAGCTAATTTGTCCTGCAGTCAGAACCAGAATTGTTCAGACAACTGTGAAACAACTGCACCATGCAGGGAGCTATTCTGCAGCTCTTTGTAGGGTAAATATTATGAGTCAAGGCAGGCTTCACATCCTGAATGGTACATTCAGATGCCACCAGACAGTACATGGATATTTCATATACACATAAAAGACACTTTGTCCACCACCTTAGAAGGTTAAAAAAGGCCTCTGCATCCAACAACATCTTTTTTACATCTTCTCAGCAAAGATCAAAGGAGGAGAGCGTGAAAACAGCTCAAAAAATGGAAAAAAAGAGATAGAGACCTTTCCAACCTACTTGTCATTTAGAAAAAGCTTTAATGGATAAATGTCACAGAAACGAGGTGTTCCTGCTGGATAAAAGCAATACTGTTCTTCATATTTCTTCCTTCTTCATCTTTTAAATGTAGAGGAAAAAGAAGGTAAATTGAAATAGTTAAAAGTAGAGCCATCAAGATGGTGAAGGGTTGGGGAATCTCCCTTTTGAGGAAAACCTGCAGGTGCTGAGTGGCTTTAGCTTGGAGAAGAGGAGACTGAGGGGTAACCCTATTCAAGTTTATAAGTATGTGTCAGGAGGATGGAGCCAGGCTCTTCTCAGTGACCTCCAATGATAGGACATGGGGCAATGGGTACAGGCTGTAACACAGGAGGTTGCATATATAAGGAGTATAAGAAAACACTTTTTCACAGGGCAGGTGGCAGAACTCTTGAACAGGCTGCCCAGAGAGGTTGTGGAGAATCCTTCTCTGGGGACATTCAAAGCTGGCCTGGCTACCTTCCTATGTGACCTGCTCTTGGTGTTCCTGTTCTGACAGGGGGATTGGACTAGATGATCTTTCAAGGTCTCTTCCAATCCCTGACATTCTGTGATTTTCCATGTTAGCAGTCTGTCTATTTACTTTTTTTTATCTAGTCCACTTTAAGCATTGCATGATACAACCAGAAATCTTTGAGCAGAAGAATGATAAGGGACCAGACGGTCACATGGGTGCAGTGTAGGCTATTGTCATTACTGCCCTTGTGTTGCCACCAAACACCAGACCATGTCTTCATTGCCTGTAGGGACGGCCCATGTCTTCTGTGTGGCAGGCACATACACAACCTGCCACACAATTCAGATCTATCTATTGACCTCTAAGAGAGAGGATGCAGACTGTACCACCAGATGAGAATCCTTCTCTCTGTCCTACTTCTACATCTCTGGAATTTGTTGCAAAACTTATTTGGAAAGCCTCCCTGCTACATACCCATCTCAATTCTATTTCCCTCCTGCTGGAAAGAATATCTGCGCTTCTGGAAGTGCACATATTTAATGCTGCTGTATTACAGCAGTTGCATCAAATTGAAAATTAATTTAACTGAATAAGTAAATACATTTTATATGCTACAGAAAATAGGGTAGCAAGCAGGACATGTAACCCCGAATATGGGAGTTCTGAAAAAGCAATCTATTTTTTATGCACAATTATTATGTTTCTTTTTGTTCATGCACCTGAAAACTGGAATAAGTGTGACCTAATTTCCTACCACTGCACTTTTGTTACTTGATTAGCTTCCTCTGTGTATAGATTACAATTTAAAAGTCTGAAATAACAGAAACCTTTGCATTATCTTCCAAAGTAGCTCAGGATATCATTGGAAAGCTTCTCTCATTACCTAATGGGAAGGCAATGTGGTGAGCAGCCAGCCAAAGGAGGTGAACTCATTGTGTACATAGATTTCCTGGCACTTCTGTGTCAATGGCCTGGCAGTGGTGCAGATTGAGCTCCCTGAAGTCAATCCACTTCCCAGTGGGTCCTGAGCCCAGCATTAGGAGTTGTTGTCAAAACATGTTGAAGTCAAAGACAATACAATGCCTGTAATCCACTGTTATTAACCAAACTGACCAAAAGCTCCATTTTTAAGGAAACTAATGAAGAGAGACCATGACCATGTGTTGTTTGCATATTTCAGCCATGTCTTTGGAACTCATGTACTCAGGAGTAAATTTGAAGGGGTTTTTTTGTCTTACTATCAATACCGCACAAGTGATAATCTGAAATCTAGCCAACCCAAATATCAAGAAGGGTTCACAGACATCTCTCCTTGAAATACTTTCCCCTGTGTGGTCTAATCTAGGTGTTCCTGTTCTGGCATGGGGATTGGACTAGATGATCTTTCAAGGTCCCTTCCAATCCATGACATCCTGTGATTCTGTGATTTTTCTGGAAGCAGGCTCCAGTGTTTAATTACTAAGCTAAGCTTCTAAATTTCACTGCCTCAGCAGAACAAATTGCTAAGTGTATTCCACTTGAATCTTAAGGTGTTATGCAGGTGGAGTCATGTTGGTTTCTGTCCTGAAAGCGGGCAGTTGTCTGTAAGGGTCCTACTGAGTGTGGCAGCGTTGCCCTGTGAAACACCTTGCCATTCAGATCAGTACCAGGGATGCTGACAGAGGCAGCCCCAGTTCTCAGCATTCAGCAGCAGATAGAGGAAAATGCACAGAGCAAAGGTCAGAAGAGCGATGAAGGGTGTGTGGTTGGCACTCTTGAGACCTTCTAACCACAGTGTGTGGTGCCTGCCTAAATAAAATCTAGCTCTGATAGATAGTTGCTGTGATGTTACCCAGAGTGTCACAACTATTTGAAAGTGCAAGTTAAATTCAGGAATTATTAAGCTAGATTTCTTCTACATAAATGTCAGGTTCATTTGCTGACCTTGGATAAGACTAGGCTGGACAGGGCACTGGGCAGCCTGGTCTAGTGGGAGGTGTCCCTGCCTATGGCAGGGGGGTTGGAACTCGATGATCTTTAGGGTCCCTTCCAACCCTAACTATTCTATGATTCTATGATTCTATGATTCTCCAGAAGGAGTCTGGATTCAGTCATATTGTTGGGTCAGAGCACTGCCACGCTTCATTTTGTGCTTCTTAGCACATTCCATAGCTCAGGGTTTTTTTATAAAGAATAATTTTGAGCACAATACAAAGAATCCTTTCTCCTGAGGTATTTTTTGATTTATTTTTGATTTTTGCTTGAGACCACTCATCTCTTGCAATTTTTCTAGAGGCTAGGTGCTTGCCTTTAGAGGCTATAATGTAGCACAAGCTTTTTCTGGTTTTGTTCTCCTTTCTATTATAGAATTTGTAGTTCTTTGCTTGTAGACAACACAATAGGTCACAATAGGTATCATTTTAAAGTGGAGCCTTTAACTAAAAGCTTGTTGTTTGCTTCATATGTAATTGAAAATAATCTGGATTCTCCTAAATATTTGAAGATGGTAATGGACTCAAATCTAAATACAAAGGAAGTCAGCATGAAATATTTTATGCTCTGCTTCTCCATGTTATTTTATTACTTCATATGTAAGATTGCAACAAGTTCATGTAAGATTGCAACAAGTTCATATTTGTGGCTTACAGTTTTTCCTACACTGCAGCTATGTTGGGTATCCTCCACCATGCAGAGAGGCTCTGCAGTCTTCTGTAGGAGAATCTTCATAATATAAAATCTGCAAATTATTTACCTAATTCAGCATCAATTGTAATAAAGTCTAACATACAGCACTATGGTCATGCTAATTCTGGCAAGTGCCTCCATTTTCATTTTCTCAGAGCATGTCTCCACATCCTAGCCTAGACTGTCCAGCAGCTTCTTCATCCTTCTTCTCTACTGCCCAGATGCCAGCAATTCCTGGCAAATGGTCAAGCATCTGCATTCAGCTCAGTGTTGCACTAAGCCCTAAGTCTTGGGCAGGGTTGCATTAATTTATAAAATCCTCCTCTCCTGCTCATAGCCATTATCTCCTGCAACAGGCTGTTCTTGAGACAGGGCTTACCCACTCAGTATTATGCTCACTCTTTAGCAAAAGAAACCCTGTGGTTTCTTTTCCAGAGTTGATACACAGATGGTGAGACACTTGGGCAGACCAGAGTGACTGCAGAGTGTCTCGTAAGTATCTCTGCTGCTTTATTCCCTCAGTGAGGAGAGTGCAAAGGTCTTCACAAATAATCCTTACACGATTTGAAGAAAAAAGGCTAACAGGCACTACAGCTCCATATTCTCTGCACTGGTACTAACAGATCAGACTTGTAAGTGCTGACTGATGGATGTAGGTTAATTTCATTATACATGCATCAAGTTTCACATACACGAATTGTTGGCTCTGAATGTGTGCTAGCTGCCTGTTAGAATCATAGAATGATTTGGGGTGGAAGGGACCTTAAAGATCATCTAGTTCCAACCTCCTTGCCACAGGCAGGGACACCTTCCACTAGACCAGGTTGCTCAATGCCTGCCTGCTCTTAAACAACTCCAGGGAAAGGGCATCCAAAACCACTCTGACCTTCTTCTTGGCGTTCAGCTGGCTTGTACCTAAGCAGCCAGAAGTGCTGGTGAAGGAAAATTGTGACCATTTCCACCTCAGGATGTAGGTATGCTGGTGCAGGGCTAGGTTTCTGAAAGTGAGAAACAGCAGTGTTAGCTGTCTTCCCTTTCCTTTCTTATTTGGCCATTCCTCACTACTTAATTCATAAAGAAGTGAACTCAAAAGCCAAAAGCGACTGAACAACTTCCTTTTGAAAAAAAAAAGGAAACAATATGCACCTCAAGAAATATCTGGCAGATGGAAAAAAAAAGACTTACCAATATGAAAATCTTCCTTCCATAGATAAAACTTGATGAGCTCATATACTGAATACAGTGAGGTAGCTTATATTTTGGAAATAAAAATTCAGTAATGGATCTTGTGATACTAAAAACCAGTATCAAAATCAGAAATAAAATATTTTCAGTGAGGAAATAGAGTAAAATAGGAAAGTGAATTGGAGTATTCCATGGTTTTATCATTGGCTGTTCACTTTAAAATCAAAGGCATCCAAAAGATTTGGAATTTGCCAGAGTGTTATACAAATTCTGCTGACAGAGATTGCCCTGAAACATCTCCAGCCCCACTTGCATAGAGTTCCCACAAGAATTTAGTAGGTTCAGCCTCCTGAGTCCTACTGTGTAAGATAAATTAAGAGGTCAAAGATGACAATTTCTTTCACATTAGAATAAAACAGCTCAATACTTACAGCTAGGCCTTAAATCAAATTTAACTCTGAGACATTGCCAAGAATTTTCAGTGTGGAGCTAAATTTCTATGAAAACCCAGTTGTACAATCCAGAGGAGAAAAAACCGTGATTTTTTATATAAAAAGTGTAAATGACGAAAGAAACAGTTCAAGCTGACAGGACAAAGAGGACTGTATTCAAGCTACAGCAAGTGTATTTCACATTCAATGACAGGAAAAAATATTCTAAGTTATACACAAAAGATGGGAGAACGAACAAACAAAACTCTTCAAAAAAGAATTCTGAAACTTGACTACTAAATTACAATATTATTAATCACTACTTCTAATCCTGCCAATAGCATAAAGCAGGTGGCCTCATGACCACACAAAATCTCACCTAGTTTAGGACTGGGCTAGCACAGTTTTAGCACAATATAATATCCCTCTTTTCCTTTGGAAATAAACTTCATAAAAACGAAAGCAGAACTGCAAATACTGTGCATACTGCTTATTATTTCCAGTCACAAAATACCAGTCTGTAAACAAGGCACTCCAAAGACATGTAACTGTCCTGCTCATCCAGAGGCAAAAATGCTGCAAAGTCATCATCTTTCTCAAATACATAAGAAGTCCTGGAGAAACTCGTTTTCATAAACAAGCAATGCCTCTGGATGTAACATATTAATCAGTTACATATTTTGTATCCCCATAAAAAGCAGACACTTTATATTAAATAGGCCTAAAGTATCTGCTGTTTGTCAGATTATGTATTTGGTTTGGAAGTTTCAGGCGCTGGGGAGAGCAGCTCTTGTGTCTTGCCCAGCATGACTCTGCCCTGACTTTCTGCATTACCACCTTCCCTGCCTGTTGATACTGACCAGAACTCTCAATTCCTCACAAAGCCATCAGCATTTCCTTCAATGTACATGATAATACTTTGAGGCAGATGTAGTATTCCTCATAAATGGTCAGCTATGCTTCCTTGTTACACTTAGCTATAGTGTCACCCTTGATTGTAAACTGAGGGGGAGACAGGACTAGTATATTTCATAAATAGCATGTACTATAAAATCTTTCATAAAGTCAAATAATTTCCTGCTTATAATAAGGAACTGTGAATGCAAGTTGCATGTGCTGAGCGTTTAAGTTTACCTAGTTTTGCTACTCCGGAATATAATCCAGGAGAAAAGTCAGCCAGAACTTTTTCAGAAACATGTACATTACGCTTTGTGGATTCTTTTTCAGAAAGCAGGAGACCTGATTAGTTGTGTATGAAAGTACCACAGATACTCCACTGCTGTAACTCCAGTATACAGCAGGGCATTTTACAAGTTTTTGGAAATATTGCTAGAAGTGTCTTGCTAAGCTTGACTGCATAGCAGAAACCAAATGTAATGTATACAGAACACTGCTGCCATCACACAGTTGTGTATGCTGTAACTCTGCGTGTCAGTCATTCACTCCAGAAGCACAAAACACAAAAAAGGGAGAGGAGAAAGTAGCAACCTAACATTTTCAATGGGAGACTTCCAGCTTTGAAGTGGTATTTCCAAATGGACACATTTACCTGGCATAATTATGAGACTCTGAATAAATGAACAGGACTTTACCTGTGCTTTCTGCATGCCAGTAGCTATACAAATAGTCAATTTAAAAGATCTTTGCCATGGGCATTGCATAAATAATTTTATATACATAAGTATATATGTATATATATTATCTATGTATGTGTGTACAAATGCATGATAAACAAAAGCCCTAAGAAGACTTTAAAAACCCATAGCATATTTCATAACTTAATTTCTAGGATAAACTACATTTTTAATTAATCACTTCAGAAACTCAAGCTGTCAGTGACCTTTTAAAATGACTATACATATACAGCACACTGTTAGATGACTATTGGTTTTTTTCCCCCTCCAATGCAAGCAAAGTTTACAGAATTATTTTTCATACTGAGAGATAATTATTAAGCTTCACTTTTATTTCTTAAAAATTTATAATTAGGCCTTTCGATTGTGACCTATTTTTAGTTGTAAAGTCCAAGTAACAAAGCAACTATGTGCAGAGATTCACCTTTCTATTATATTATATACTGCAGTAATAAAGGTTTTTTTGAAGTGCATGAATAAAAAGTTAAATTACAGGAGGAACAATCTAATACAGCAATAATAGGTGCATTTACTGTGCATCTGAGGGGAAGACAGGGGAAAAAAAAGAAGAATTTTCACTCATTTTGGCCTAAAATGTGTTCAGGTTTCCAGGATTCTGACATCAGAACCCAGATAACTCTGGTTAGAACCATAGGGCTTTACAATAAAAGCTAAAATATTGACCATATGATGGCAAAAAGTCTTTATTTTGTGGTTAACTTATTCTCTTCTAGCTACTCTCTGATGAAGTTGGTGGTGCTGTGGAGGATGATCTCCTTCTTCTTGACAAGGATCGTGATCTTTCAGCACTGTAGGCAACATGCTTGTCATAATTTTGTATCTGAGCCTCAAGGAAATCTCTCTGCTGCTGGCTAATTGTCTGGCTAATCAGTCCAGGGAGAGCTTGAATGCTTCCAATCAAAGTTTCCAGTTTAGTTTCCAGAGTGACAATTCTCTTCTCAAAATCTTCACTTCTTTCATTTAAGTCAGAAATCATGTCATACATGATGTTTTGAGTCTGAAAGTAGAAGGACAGAAACAAAGATTAAAAGAGATCTTACAAACACTCCAATGAATCTACAAGGGTTTGTAAATTCTTTTATATTTCACACACACAGAAAGGATATGAATACTGTAACAATATACAGTCTTGTGAAATAAATTTCCCTGCAGATTAAGAATAAGCTTTCTACTAAATCTGTTGAGTAAAAATGTGATATATTCTGAGATGCCGTTTTGATGTCAAGATCTAAAGCAATTAGACAAAGTTCAAGACTTTTTTTCAGAATTCAGGTGCTTAGAAATGTACCATGCTAAGCTTTGTGAACCCTCAGTTGTGTAAGCCACCAGGAGACTGAAGCCACAATCCATCATTGGCTTTTCTGCATTTCCTCTCATTTTAAACACCCTCATTTTTCAAAGCAGAACACAAATGTTCATAATTTCCTTTCTTATTTAGACAATCCAGATTTCTTGAACTGTCTGTACTACATGTAGCAGAGCAGAAATGTAGAAATGTAGCAGGCTTTGAAATGTAATGAAAGGAGTAAAAACTCAATTCTGTGCTTCTTTTCTTTTGCATTCCCAATCTGGTCTCTAAGACACAGTTGTTTTATATATAACATATATATCATAACAATTGTTTGCAAGTTTACAAGGTTTACAATGTCATATTGGTCAGTAAATATGTAACCTGAAATGTTATTTCATAGACACTTGGAAGTGGTTAACAATAATGACTGCATTTCTCCCATTGATAGACTGAGACTTCAGGTTAGACTTAAACTAGAACCAAAACTGGACACAGTTCAGTACACAGACTTGTTGAAGTTCACAAACTATCCAAAAGGAATGAAAAGCAACTGAATCACTGACTGTCTGAAGCATAAAGCACTTCATTATCAGAAGAGTACCGATAACTCACTTCTCTCTCCTGTGTTTCAAGATACTAGAATAATCCTTGTAAGCACAGTAGTCTATATTAAACAATAGCAGCAAAGTTCTTATCAGTTAACAGAAACATTAAACTGAAAAATACTTCAGCAACTGTAGCTGGCACTCTAAAGCAAAAAGGGAATGAACACACAAGAGTTTTCTTGTTCCAATCACTTTAAATTGAGCAGGGTTTTGAGGTATAAGAAGAGGTGTACAAACAAGTCTTCAGAAAAGCTCATTAATGGCCTCAAATTAAAATCAAAATAATTGTTAAATACTGAGGTCTAATGTGAAACCCTGAATGCTATCAGCTCAGCCTTCTAACTCTCCAGTTATTAATTTATATAAATGAAAAATTCCAGCAACAATAGACAAGCATTTTACAGCTGAATATCCTCTTTTACCTCATCTCAAATGGCTTTAAAAAGTGTAATAAAGCTCTATAATATATCTGCAAAGTAGACAGCTACTGTTTATAATAAAAACTGAAAAATATGCAGGCCTGCATTTATTTGTCCAAAGTTCCTACTGCTTGAGACAACAGGAATAGAAAACCAGAACATCTGATTCTGTTCTGCATGAGAGCCTGTGACCCATGGTTCCTCATAGTACAAGTCACAATCACCTGGGCGGGATCTCGCTGCTATGCCGTACTATACTACCAGGGTCCACTCATAGCTCAGCATTTGCCATGATTCCTCCAGTCCCTCTTGGAGCTCACAGGACCTACTTCTAATTGTGAAATAAATTTCAAATGAGTTGATTAAATAAATAAATGTAGAGTGTTCAAACCTTGCCTACAGCTATAGACAAGGTGCTTCATTGAGTAGCTGTTAACATAAAACACACACAATTTTTAATTTTCTACAAATAAAACCCATCAATATTTGCATGTATAATGCATATTAGTTATTGTCCACTAACCTTTGCCAGGTCCACCAATGTGTTGGCTTGATCATTCAGTTTCCTTTGTTCCATTTTTACACTTCTTAATCTAAAAAGTGCAATTTTAAGTCAGATCTTTTTGTTCTTGGGGTCATAGTAGAATTTCTAAAAAGCATGCACAAAACTTACAAGAGCAAAAAACTGCATGAACAATGCCTTGAGTACTTTGTGTAAAGTCAAAACTGGTCATGTGCCTACTACAATGAGAAGCATGCTTCTTCAACACGGCAAAAAAAAGAAAAGAGCAAGGAAATGTGATGTCCTTGAGAACACCATTTGCCATGGTCAAAGTTTAATTCAAAAAGGGAGATAACAGTTTATTCAGGCTACATGAAAGAAAGCCAAAACATTCCTCAAAGCCTCAGTATCGTGACAAGTAGATATAGGAAGAAACAACTGTATTTTTGTCTTTAATGTTGTAGCAATAAAGAATCTTCCCATGTCTACATGACTAGATACAGGTATTAGCCCTGTTCTGTCGGAAATGGATTGGGTTAGCAGGTGTTTGACCCTGATGGAAATACAGTGATAAGTGAGTTTCTCATTACTTTAAACAGAACTTTCATCTGACCAGCAGCTAAATGACCAATGTACTTGCCAATACATTTGATTTTCTCACATAATTTTTGACTCTAAATATGATTACCTCATAAAATTACATTAGACATTCCTTCTCAATGTACTATCTAAACTACAGCACTGAAAAACTATGAAGCAGCAAGGATAAATTTTTGTCTTTGATGCCTACTTATCTGTATTATTATTAGCTATGCACATTCTTTAAAAGATACACGCATGATCATTCTTAAGTGAAACAAAACACAAATTTTGCAGATTAATTACTACAGGGGTGTCTCTTAGATGGGATTTCCACAAATAAATGATTTCTCCCTTAAGCAAAAGTTGCTTGTTCCACATTTTCCAACAGATAAATACTTGCATTTTCAGTGGCTTTTCTGGTGGCAGTCCTAAGCAGGAAATAACACCTTCTCAAAACAACATAGCAATTTATAAACAAGGCATTATAAGATACCATGTAGTGTAGCTGGGCAAGCTAACCATTTGTTTAGCTGTCAAATGAAAACAAATTTGGTTACCTTCTGTGGCAGGTGTTTGCTACTGCATACTCTGCTTATTTCTCAGTTATGACTATGATGGTACTCAGGAAGCTAGTTTAAAAAAAGTTGTCTTGGAGAAATTCCAAAATCAGAAAGTTTCTGCTCATATCATTAGTTACCAAGTAATCGCTTTCACATCTAGGCTAACTATAATGAAAAAAATACATTTTGAACTGTGAAATATCTTTTGAAACACATGAAAATTACTCTGTCAAAGTAGAAATCAACTGTTCACGGAAAACTGACATTCCAGCAGCTAGTTACTGGAATGCCACTTGCTCATCTTCCCCTGGAAGCTTCCTTCAAAGCATGACAAATTTATATTGTAGGAGTAGTGCTTTCAGAAGGCATGAGCTGGAGCTACTCGAAAGCAAAAAATACAGAGGCATCTTCAAGGTATGGAGTTATAACATGACAGTATCAGAACATTATTACTCAAATGCAAGCATGTAGTGATTTAACTGGATTTAACTAGTGTTTTGGTGAACATCTCTCAAATCATTTGAAGAGTAGATGTTTTCTGCTTAAGATTCACTGACTCATCAGTCATTATTTGAATTTTGAAATGCCATGATATCCATTGTTAGGTTAGCAATACAACTACCAGCTGATAATTCCTGATGGTTACCAACCATTAAATAGCACAGACTATAAAAATGTATCCCTAGGTAGTGGCAAGTCTTTAGCTGCAGCAGCAGGATTTAGAGAAAACTGTCTGATTTTCATTCCTATATTTGTTAACAGAAAATATGAAGTATCTTGATTTTATGAACTTCACTTATCACAGCAAAAGATCATGATTCTGGATCACGTTTCCATGGCAGCAATCAGACCACTGGAATTCACAAATAAAGACTCTTATTTTTTGCATGCAGATAGTGGTAAATTCTGCAAATTTAGAAAGGAACAGCTTATACAACTTACTTCCGAGCTCTATTTGCATTTTATAGAAATAAAAAGACAAAACAAAAGAAAAGAAACTGTAAAATATACTAAAACAACCAAATGAGCACAGTGGGCTTGATTCAGCAGGTGGGAAATCCTAATAGGGAGTGTGTTGCTTGCTTCAATCAGTAGCTGCCTGAAGTGGCATTTCATGCACTTGCATTCATGGCTGAAGGATTTAGAACAGCTTCAAACCTTCCCATTAACTATGATCTGCAGATTTTCTCATTTATAAACACATAAAATGCCCTTTAATACTATTGTTTAGAGCAATGATTTAATCATCTTATTTAGTGTGCCTGAGTAGAACAAAAGACCCAGATCATAAGCCATAAGCAGTTTCAGAGGCATGACTATGAGTCTGAGATAGTTCTCATTATCTGCTCTGCTACTCTCATTTCCTTTATAAAACTGGGCCTGAAACTCCATTTATTTCTGTTTTCTGTGCAATGGCTGAAAAGATGAAGACAGAGGACCAATAAAATCCTATGAACCCAGAAAGATGAAAAAGAGCCATATACTATGAGTCAATTAAAAGATGCAAAGAAAAAATAACTTGCACCCACAGCATAGCAGCTCTACTATATCTTTAAGAAAGAGAAATTCTGGAGTACTGTTTTCATCTGTGGGACATTCTTCCTTATATTCAGAAAATTATCCCTTCTTTTTCTTTTCTTTTTTTTGTTATTCCAGGAGTGGTAAAGTTTTGATAGTGGGAAACAAAGAGCTAAAGGACAGAGGGAAATTAATAGAGCTGTTCAATGTTTTGTTGGCATAGCCATGAAAAAAGTACTGCTGCCATCTTCCTCATCCCGTCTGATTAACAAATTTTTAAGGCAGTTGCAGGACAACACTTTGTGTCCTGTG
The DNA here is from genome assembly GCA_013400935.1 of Turnix velox. Taxonomy (NCBI): domain Eukaryota; kingdom Metazoa; phylum Chordata; class Aves; order Charadriiformes; family Turnicidae; genus Turnix; species Turnix velox. The sequence goes on along the minus strand of VZTY01016255.1, from coordinate 14,393 downwards.
GGACTCTTCTAGGCTTGAATGATACACAAAGCTGCAGATCGAGCCTGCTGTGCTTTTTAGACTCTTCTCTGAACATACACGCACACGCGCGCGCACACACACACACACACACACACACATGCACACATACACACAAGATAAACAACAAAGTTAAACTCTTAAGCAATAACCTTTGCAGTTAAGGATTCAAGTACAGCAAAGGAGGCAAAGGACATGCCATCCTCTATCCCAGAACCCCTGCCACTCCTCTCCACCTCCCAATTCTTTAAGGCAAGCAGGATGGACATATAGGGAAAACAGATGTTTTTTATATCCACATAAAAATGTCTTGACTTTTCTTGTCTTTTTATTCAATTATTTCTGCAATAGCACTGTAACAGTAAATCCTGCAAAACTGATAAATATAATACAGTAATTAGGGTTCACAGAATCCTTTATTCCTTAAGCTTAGCTAAACATTGATTTAAAACATTGCTTTAAAACAGGAAAACAATGATCGTTAGCCTAAATTTACTAACAGAAAACATGATAATCTGGCCTTTGATTCTTGTCTTCCCTACAAGATGAAACACAGTTGTTCCTTCTACAATGCGTGTTTTCCTCACAGCTCAGCTCAGGCATGGACCCAAACTCAAATTCTACCAAACAACCAGTTCAAAATTCCCCTGCCCGGTTATTCATGGAAACTAATTTCCCTAGCCTGTACAAATAGCTGCCACAGGCTGGGTGGGGACATGGAATAGGATAGACAAATAGTGGCACGGATCCTCTGACTATTCCTCAAGAATAATCCGTAGTTCCTGGGGACAAAGATCTTTCTTCCTCTTATGTAGTCCGAGGAAGTGTAATTGAATCACTGTGCAATTCTGCTGGTTTTAATGTGCTTTATGACAAATACATATTATATATTTTAGATAAATACTTACGGTCTGGTAATACCATAACACAGCTCAATCCTATTATGGGTTTCAGTTCCCAGGCCCCTTATTCAAGTGAGGGGAAAATTATATTCCTTACTCAGTTGAGGGGAAGAACTCATCTGAATGATGACAGAGATGCTCAAAGGCCACACAATGACTATTGGCATATACTCCCAGTTCTCTGGAATGGATGTCAGGGGTCATACCTGACATACCAAGAGTTGATTTTATGATATATGTTGGGTAGCTGTAACTACTTGCTGTACAATGACATTTGATTGTACAGCTCATACCTATATCCTCTTTTATATCATATCATCCTGATTTGAAATTATTAGAACATATGTCTTACTGCCTGTAAGCATATATGTAACAACAAAAGATAATCTTTGTGTCAAATCGTAAAAAAATTGTCTAGATAATTCAAGAAGCATTGCAAACTTGTAAAAAATACAAATATTATCTATGTCACATTTGTCATATATAGTCAGCATACTTATTTATATTTTGTACACAGGAGATACAATAAACCCCTATCTTTGTTTTATTCTCAGAGGAAGGAGAACTTCAAGAGCAATGTTCTATGAAGGGAGAGAGAAAACGGGAAAGGGGAGAAGGAAGGGGAGAGGACAGATCTGGACAATGGGACTAAGAGTGACTTCAAGAAAGAGGGAAACTAAGAGAGACAACACTTGGAGAGGAAAACCAAAGCAAAACAGTACTTACTGATGAATAGCTTGCAAGAATTTGCGTTGATGTTTCCTTACTTTCGCATGGTCTATTTTTTTAACCAGTTTTGTGTTTTTATAAATTAACCATGTTTCCCTGAGTACGTTGGCCGCTGCATTTTTCACCTGTTCAACAAAAGGAAAACACTAGGCTGTCATGATTTCTCTATTCTGGTATAAAGTTCATCATTTAAGACCTTGCCTAACTGTGGGTACACCAAGAAGCTGTAGAACTGGGAACTGAAAGCATTAAGTGGAGCTGAGCAATTTCCATGTTACTTATATATGTGATATTTGGACTATCTCTCTTTGCATGGGGGAATAATTTGTCGCTCTTTAAAGAATTAGCATTTTTTGGTATTTATGGCAATATAAAGTGCATTGAGGAAATACTAACATATTATCTGTAAAACAATTAAGTAAACATATTAATAGGGTAATAAAATTATTTTGTTATATGGTAAGAATCTCTTATCTTAGCAATTTAGCAGTGTCTTATATTTCCAGAGTTTAAATTTCTATTTGTTCTTTTTTACTTTTTCTTTGTTTGCTTGATTTGATTTTCATGCACTTTGAGTTTCATGAATTTAACACTATCAAAGAACCACTTGCATAGAGCATTAGACTGATACTTAAATTTGTATAGAGGACTACTGAATAAAATAAACTTCAAAATGCCAAAAGGAACACCAAATTCAAAATCTAGCCAATCTTTATAAAATATTTGTTGACCTCAAATATATTTTGAGCTCAGCTGTCAGATTACACTAAAGAAGTGCCTATGTTAGAAGACAAATCACTATCTGTGGTCTAGTATCAACAAGTACTCAACTGACTGTATAATAGAAATGCAGACTAACAAGCTCCTATAGACATCCTGAGTCAGACAGATGCCCTTAGCAACGATTTAAGAACTGCCTTCCCACTCATTAGTCTTTTCCAGCAATGATTGCTTAGGAGAGATAAAGGCATGGTGACAGCATTTAATTGTTACACTGATTATCTTCCAACTACAAGGACTCTCTATAGAAGCATACTCAAATCCTCAAAATCTGCGAAGCTGTCAATCCAGAGAAAAGCTCAAGGCATCCAATTTGTCCTCCTTGCAAAATCACACCTTTGAAAAAGTTCAGTAGGTGAAGAGAGATGGAAACAATTTAAATCAAATCAGAAATAAATAAATACACTTTTACATTTTAGTTTTGAATATAAAGAGTGACTTACTCTTTTAGTTAGCTGGGTGTCCATCATGAAATTATGCACATGTTTTTCCGCTTTGGTAAGTTCTAACTTCCTTGCCACCACAGCTACCACCAGTGCGGTGCACCCAGCACCCTGAAAACAATAAAATAATCCCCAAGATGTTACTACTACATTTTGCAAAGTCTTTAGTGGAATTCTCTCCTTTGCTGCAGAAACATGGAAGGAATATTACTTGTAGATACAGTGAACACACCTCAGCTTTTTAGCTCAAGGTAATAGGAAAATACAGTAATTACAGGCTGGTGAACTGTCAAGGGATGAAAACAATTACGGAACAGCATTGTTTAAAAGTTCTGCTTTTTTTCCTGCATTTGAACACGTTCCATTTCTTATGCATAAACAAAGAGGATGATCAAAACAACTTTAAAAAACTAGAATATTAGTAAATAAATGCATAGAGCCTGCTCTGAACAATTATATCAAGTTTATCAAACTTGCTAAAGAGGAAATAATATTAGATTACTATCTAGAATACAAAAAAAAAAGTTTGTTACTAAATTCTTAATCACTTTAATATACTTTCTGGCTGTTTTCTGAGTACTTCATTGATCTTTTCCTACAATATTCGTGCTTATCTTATTATCATTTAAAGTAGCACACACAGTTAAGAAAATTTCTTCAAAGTTTCAATGGAGATAATACAAATTCTCTAATTTGTCTGTGTACATAAATGTATGCTTACGCATATATATACACAGACATGCATATTCAGAACAGGTGCCTATCCCTTTGAATTACCAATGCCTTTTTCAGCATCAGAAAGTTAAATAGTTATTTTGGATAGGAACAAAAGGAAATGAGGCTAAAACGAGCCACGTAATTAGAAGTGTTTATTGCACACATCTAGATATATCATTTATGTTACACTATCAATAGATTCTGCTGCCTCAGTTTTGTTGTTTTTTTTTAAAAAAACCTAAGCTTCATAGATTCCACATATACAAAAGAATACTTGAGACTGTATTTGCAGGTTCAACCAAGTTAGTCGTTATTGCACCTGCATCAGTTATTCTTCAGTGTAAAGTAATTTCTTATTGCGCAGTAAACCTACCACATTTCAGTTCACAGATTCTTCTTCCAGTTGTTATATTTCTCCCATTAATTTTCTTTCAATTCCTCACTTCTATAACTGCCTTACTCTCCTTAGAAAAAATCCCTGAAATTAGCCTCCAAAATAAAAATTTCATTAATGAACACACATTATAAAATAAATTAACACATTGGCAACCCTTATTCACATAGTGCCCTCAAAAAAGATTAATTTGCTCTCTGCTTAGTTACTGAGGCACCCAATAAATTTAATGGATGTCTCCAATTAACTAATTCTCCATTCCTCTGGTACACTGTTCCAAGAAATACACCTGCTCCCTCAAAAATGCCAAATTTTCTGCTATTACTTCTCACCTATCAAAGCTTCCATCCAACTCTCAACATTCCCTTGAATGTGGCCCTTCTAATTTTGCTGCATTTCCTGCTTCTCTCCAGTCCTCAGTTCTAAGTCTCCTAGTTTTGCCAGTGTCTTTCTCTCTTTTCTCCAACCTTGTGTCAATAGAAGTCCATAGAAATTCACTCGAAGTCTTGCTCTTTCCATGAGATGAGTCAAAAATGGAGATGTATGTTCCTTGCTTCTCGATATCCAGTGGGAGAGGAAGAAGACAACCAGTGCAGCTTAAGGCTGAGCACATCATAAATGTCAAGCCTTGTAGGAAGAGGACTGGACAGGAATTGCTCTATCATATGCTTTATCTCCTCAGAAAATAAATAGGTTTCCTTTGTTTTCCTGCCTGTGAATGAGGACAGGAAGAAAGTGCTAAGATGCAAAAGACTTCTCCGTAGGCAAAGAAGTTACTAATGCATATACCACTAGCAAAGTAGCACAAAACAGCTATTGATGCCCAGTCATCAGAGGAGATAAATGCCCTTTCCCTGCCTGCTACACCCTCCAAAAAAGACTAGAGAAATGATGACGGGCAAAAGAAATTTTGGTTCACCTTGAAATTATTTGAGTCTTTGCAATTAACTCTCATGCTTTTTCAGAGGGGTACAAGAGTTACATGAGTAAAATGTCACTAAAAGAAGCACTTTTGTATCTCACATGAAAGTCACTGCTTGCAGTAGCAAAATATTGTCACCAGCAAGCTCTGACAATCACCTCTATGCACCCTATCTCCAGAACAGCTCACAGCAACTCAAGGTACTCAAGGTGTTGATTAGCACTCTTCAATCTGTGGGTTCTTAGGATATCAAAATGAACTCCTTTAGCACTTCTGAAAAGGAAGGAAGTATTGTATCATCTGCACATTCATGTTTCACAATATTTGAAGGAAAAAAAATATACTCATTCTTGGAACAATTATCAGCTTAGCAGACGTAAGATTGAAATTCCACTTAAAGTACATGATGCTAATTAGTATTTTCTGTTACAGTGCTTTGTACTATTTTAGGACTCCCCTAGAGATGTCAGCATTCTTAAAAACACTGATAAAGTGAGAATTATTACAAATTGCAGAAATACAATAGCGGCAACACACTTACTTTAAAGTGGGACCCTCACAAGCATCACTGTTTTTTAATGGCTTGGCTCATTAGGAAATCAGTAACACAAATCAAATGAATTCAGGCTCATATCTTCAGAATTTTTCTTATATCAATAGTACATAAGGAAACTGCTACTTTTTTGATGAAATTATTTAAGATAAGTAAAAGCAGCACTGTAATTATTTCAGCTGCATGAAGGTCTCTTTTGAGAATAAAATTCTATAAAGTCTTATTTGATTACAGCATTTTCTTAACAGCATTCTCTTTTATACTGTTTTGAAGTACATATTAAACTGAATCACTGCTTCAAGATCTTGCTTAACTTCCTGGGGAATTTAACAAAGGAAATAAAAAGGTTGAAAATGTACAGATTTTCAAGTATCAAGACAGCAATTAATTCCATGTGGAATTTATACTTCTCATTCATTCATTCCCTTGTCCACTTCTTTCATTACAGAGCTATTGCAGTATATTTTGGATTGGTAAGCAGCCTGATTTTAAGGTTGACTGAAAAGGGAATTAATATTCTAACTCAGCTCATCAGTACACTGCAGCTTTAGCTTTAGCTAAAGATATGGACATCTAAGAGCCTCCAATTTACCCTGCTGAACACTCCTTTCAAAATGTGGCTAAAGTCAAAAGATGAAAAAGAAAGTGGCAGATTAAAAAAATTAAAAATATCAATTGGGGTAAATGTTCATAAGCATGTACATCAAAACTAAGAGGTCAGAGTCAAAAGTATTTCACAAGCAATTGTAAAAATGGACAAAAATATAAATCATTCTGGGTTTTTTGCTATTTCGAGCATGTTTGAAAAACTGACAATTCATCTTTCACAGCTTCTCAAAATTAAAGAATTCTTTTTCTGTATAGAAAAGTTTTTCATGTGATCACAGGAAAAGAAGCACACAACAGCTACAAGCTATGTTGACAATCTAGACACAGTTTTAAAGAAGTTGTATGCTCTTATGTATCTGAAAACAATTTTAGGGTGTTCTTCATCTCATTAATTCTAAACCTGCTGCTGCTATTCAGAAGGAGAATACCTTAAATTCAAATGGTCATGCAGGTAACCAATAATCCAATGAAAGCCTTGCTTTGGTACCCTCCCTGATGCCTAGAATACAAAGAAAGTTGCCTTGATAGAAATAAAATGTGGGATGTTGCCCAAAAAAAAAGAATGGAGAAACAGACTAAGCTGATGGAAAAAATTATATATCAACAAGAATTGTATTTTGATATCAAGACCATGCTATTTGAAAACAGCATGAGAAGAAAGGCAAAATTATTTGGATTTTATCATAGAATCATAGAGCTGGAAGGGACCTTCAAAGGTCAGCTAGTTCAACACCCCTAGAGCAGGCAGGGACAGCCTGCACTTCATCAGACCACTTAGTACCTCATCAAGCATGGACTTGAATGCCTCCAGGGATAGGGCCTCCACCATTTTTTGTGGAAACATGTTTCCACATCACTCAATCACTCTTATTGTGAAGAATTTCTTTCTATAGAAATCTGAGTTATACTTTTGGAGTTACACTTTAAACTGAATAAAATGCTTGGACATGTCCTTCAGAATAAACTATTACTTTATGTTATCTTTTCACTTTACCCATCGGCTTCATAAAATTCAACCTTCCCTATCTGTATGCACAATTTCTCCTCTTGGCACTTAATTTTGAATTACTGCAAGCTTCTTCTGCTTGAATAAGGCAAATTATTGTTTCAGAGGCAAATTAAACTGTTTCAGAGTTTGCCACAATGGTTATTTTCTTTGCCTGGCAGTTTTACTATGTAACTCTGCTGCGTCCACCTATTCCCTTCAATGAGGCATGGTGTAGTAAATATTTGCCTTCAGTTGCAATGTTTTATGAATCCAGGCTCTTACACCTCATCAGTATGGAAGCGATGAATAAGCCCCTTCAGACAAAATCCTCTGCATCACCTCTGCAACACGTACAAATCCAATAATAAGTTTTATGGCAAATTTCTCCCCTTCTTTTTTAGGACATAACTTCAAAGCCTAGCAAAACTGTTGAAGACAATTAATATTCTGGTGAGCCAAGATCACACTTTTTTTTGGATCCTACAAAATGCCTTATTGTTTCCTACTTTGTTTGCTAAATGGAGATGGTAAACTGTTCAGGAATTTGGACTGTACATTTCTACCATCTCTATTGATATCAATAGGATCAAGTATTAAGAGTTCTGAAATGCTACAGGAATACAAATAACAAAAAGTAAAGGGAGCAAGTCTGTGTTAGCCAATTATATCACACACAGTGTAGTGCTAGACTTGGTTTTGCCTTTTTTCTCCATTAGATCCTGCTGTGTTTTACTGAGATTATGCATCAATATAGTGACTATACAGCATAGCAGCTGAGATGCTTTTAGTAGTCTAATCACAATTCTGTTGCTCTCTTCACTGACTCAGCCCACTCTGAGCTTTCTGCTGTTTTTGTCAGAACCACCAGTCTGAAGCTGACTAACTTCACGTTACCAAAAAGAATCCTACATTATGGTAAATCAAAGTAGGCATTGTCATGGCAGCTAAAGAGGAAAACTGGTGTTGTCTAAAATATCTAATGGGGGTGAGGCTATGAAGTTTAGATTTTTGCTCCTCACAAGACTATCATTTACATCCAACATTCTGCTAAGCACTTGCTTCTAGCCATAACCAAAGAGAGGTGATAACCCCTTCAACTCGGGGGTTATCTCAGGCAAAGAATGGTTTGTACTGGCTGCCAAGCCACAATGAAATTGGTATTTTGACAATGGTGAAAGCTTGGACTCCTCTAAGGACATGCCCCCACTATTTCCACTCAGTTCTTTCTTTGATAAAGTTCCAAAATAACTTGACAAGACAAGAATGAATTGAGTCATTTCTGCAACTGCCTGAAGGTCATGTATATACCTGGAGAATGATATTGGGCAGAAAGGAAGCAATGGTCTAAATCAATGTCTCAGCTGAAAGTCTCCTGGCAACTCTGGTTTATTGAACTGGAAGTGAAGAGCAGTCTTTAGTGCTGTAGTCAGTTATAAAAAGGTGCTGCTATACTTGCCTGTAGCTGAAAGATGGCAGCTGCCATATTTCTTGCTCATTTCCCTTGGGATCCACTGAGGGAGAGAGAAGGTCCGCTTTGCAGACATACAGTTCTGGTGGGAAATTTAGCTCTGCACCAGAAAATGCATAACATTCCTCCTGCTGCTCTGCATAAGATGAAAATCCTGTAAGAATTTAGGCAGGTACTCTGTTCACCTGGCTCTGTAGAAGCTGGACTTACAGGACCAACAGGGAAGGAAATAAAAAAATGTAAAAAAATTATTTTTCTTGAGGAAAAAGAAAGGTTGCCAAAACAAGTAACGTACAAGTTGATGGAGGAATTCATTCACAAGACAGACAGAGGCTAGGGGAATAGTGGGGTGTGTATGTTCTTTTGCATTTGTCATTGTTCCTGGGAGAGATGTGTAACCTTGCCAACAGTGAAAAGAAATAGGATGAGTAATAGGACAAAAACTATGCCATCTCAGACAAAACAGTGACCTGAAACAGCTTTGCATTATTTATACTTTCATATACTCACTATTTGTCTGGCTACTACTGTCTTCACTGGAGTTCACCATAGCTAGATCCTTATGGCAACATTTCTGATCTATACAACACCAGATTAAAGATTCCTTTTAAGGCTTTCAGCAACACTGCAAAAATTAAAACTATGAAGAGCATTAATAATTGTACATAAATATGTATTGTTAAATGCCTTTAGATAGTCATGGACAGTCATGATGGTAATATTAACTCAGAGAAGTCAAAGAACTGAATGTAATCTGGTGGCTGGGCTCCTGGGAAACTTAATAGCTAAAAGACTTCTGGGACAGTTTCTGTCAACACCAAATAAACTTTATGCAGAGCAAGGGGGTAAAATCTGATTTCGATGAACAAGTAGGCTCAACTGATGGGAAACGTTACGTTGATAATTCAGGATGACAGCTACCAATGATGTTCTTGACCATCTCTTGTGTTGTCAACATAAAAGTTTCAGGAGAACACGAGTAAAAACATATTAAAATTGTGGTATTGAATCTGATGGTTTTGCAAGGGAAACCAAACTTAATTAAATTTTTTAAAACAAAGCAGAAGTTTAGCTCTAACAGCTTTGAGGTCCAGTCATACCTCAAAAAAAATACCATGAGAAATTGCCTTTCATTGCACCCAGTATCTGACTGCCTTTTAACCTGTTGAAATGCATCCATATTCCAAGCTAGACATACATGGGAAGTAGTTCACCTGCTCCCTGGAACTTCAAAAACTTTCCTGCTGTATTGGTACAAGCTGAAGACCTTCTTAGAGAGGTTTTTTCCTTAGATTTTCTAATTCTGGAAGTGGGCTATAACTCCTAGGAAATTTTGTTTACTCAAAAGGAAGTAGAACTTCTGCCATCCTCCTACACTGGCAATTACTGTCCTAACCAACACTGCTTCAGGTATCACTCTCTTGAGCTTCTCAACTCAGTTTTATGATATCTTTTTCCTTACTTCTATTAGAAATTTCACATCCACAAGCTATAGCTGTAAGTTATGTTTGTTCTGATTCCATGTTCTGAATCCTGGCAGAACTTACATTCATGATTGAATTCTCATAACCAACTGAATCAAATTCTACCATACATATGAGAAATGAACAGAAATGGTACTAATTGTCATGAAAAACTTTTTGTATTTTCTTCTACTCTCCAGGAAGGAACAATGAGCTTCTTGTCCACAAAACCCTTCACCACATTGCTCTAAACTTCTAATATCAGAGACCAGAAAGAAAACAGTATTATAGATTCTTGATCTTTTGTAAAAATGTTCTCAGTAAACCTTTAAATGCCAAAATAATTTATTATTCTTTTACTGTTATGACAGAAAATATAGGTTCTTCTATCAGTTTAATCATTTTTATCTACTCCCAAAGCAGAATATTAATCTTATATTTTTCTTGCTTTAACTGTAATTCATAATGTATTTTGGGCTTCATAAAAATTTATGGTTTCCATAGCTCATTACAGAATTAAATAATATAAACAAGTTTTCATAAAAAGTATCAGGCATACTAGGCATAATTATGCATAATTATGCAAAGTAACATGAAAATTTTGTACTTTATTAATAGGAAGTTCTCTAAGATAATTTTCATATTTCATTGTTCAAATCTCATGTTGCATTTTTTCTATTTTTCTTACAATGTAGTAATTATTAAGATGTTACAGTTCAAATCTTATAGTTAAAAATTTAACTGCTCTAAGTACAGATATTACTCTGTATTTGTTGGTAAGACCAGGTTGAATCTGAGATAAAATTCTATAAAATAGCATAACAATTTAATGTTAGATGAAGTGTCTTCTATTCTCAAAAACATCTCATTCTTTTGCATATGAAAAGAAGTATGTTTATTCTGATCTTTAAAATTAGCTATTGTTCAGAAACTTGTACTGTAGATGATGATGTTTCTTGTAGAAAAGAAAGAATCCTAAAAGAACACAGATTTACTGATTTTATTTCAGTAGAGGTGATTGGTAGATATACCAAGCTATTTATTGAATGAATCTGACAAATAAATACATTTAAGTGATTTAAAGAGGGAAAATGTTAATTTCTTTGTAGCTGAAGTAGCGAATGTGTTTCTGGATTATTGTGATCAATTCCAAATACAACTGAGATTTTGCTTTTCAATAAATTTCCTGTTAAAAAAGTGGAAGAAAATATAAATAGAAATACTTGGGAATACAAGAGTTGTTACAGAGATCACTGAAGTGTTAATATTGTCTTTGCAAACCATATGGCCCATGGAGGGCTCCTTCCATGTTCTAATCCCAGTGAAAAGAAAGCTCAGATGCCCTGACTGTCCTCTCAGTTCTGCCTCAGGAATTGCTTGCTGTGTGATGAAAATTGGACTGCTCAGGCTAAACCCTGTGTTTAATTCCTGTCTGGGAAATAGACTTCCTGCCATCCACTGATGGCACTAAATTGCAGTAGCTGTTATAAGTGCAGTTATGGCTGTCCTGAGGCACTTGTTCAAGTGATGTCTTTTAAAATGTGCAAATGCAAACTGCTGGAAAATGGGAAAATTTTTACACATATCTAGATTACACCAAAGGAGAAAAACTTTGAGAGACACTAACATTAAGCCAAAAAAGAAGTCTGATTAATGCATTAAAGAAAATTCAAGAACTATCTGTGAAAAAAGAGGGCAGTGTTATCAGAGCAGGATATGGAAGAAATGTGGAATCTTTAGCTCATCATAGTTTCATCTGCTTAATAAAGATGCTAGCCATGGTTCTCCTTGCTTTGCTTTTTGTATAATGAAGATAAATATTTAAAGAAAGGATGTAGAAATTATTAGAGGTAAAAGGTGGGAGCAAGAGTGAGAAAATTCACGACGACACAAAATTGACTATCAGATGGACAATTTTTATGGATCTTTGTTAAGCTGACCTGAAAGATGACATTTGCCTAAGCCAAAATGAAAATGTCCTTAAAGTCTAATCAGGGATCAGGCTTTTGATATTATTTTACCTATCATCACACACTAGCTATGTGGCTTGCTTTTCGGTTAAGAACACATTCTGCCTCTGGAATGACTTCTAAAGTCATTACCATGAAATTTTGAACAGAGCCTTTGTGCTCCCAAAGCGGCTGCAGAGTTTTTAATAATAAAAAAAAATTTAAGAGATGAAGGTGAGTATTATCCATACATTTTTTAGGTCTAATTTTTGACAGGATCTTATTTTAGTTTTGAAAAATAATGCTATGTGTGCAAATAGTACATATTTGTCAGTACTTCAGTTTTTCAACAAAGTAATGGAAGCAAGTACTTGAAATAATTTTACATGTGAATTTAAATGGTGCTGTCAGGAGCAAAATTACAAACATCTATTTCAGCTTCTGTATTATTTGCTTGCAGGTATATAGAATAATATTCACAATAATCTAGAATCTGTATTTCTGGCTTCATTTTTAATGTAATAAAATCAAACCATAGCTATTCAAAGCAATCAAATCCAGATGCTGTTGTCATTTGCACTAGCATAAACAGAATAGCAGTGTGAAACCCATAGATGATTTGTGTCAATACCACTAGTCTCACTGCAGGTCTGCAGAGCTTTGAAGGTACTAGATTTCCATTGTAAGCTTGTTCATAATGAAATGACAAAAAATGCTGAACAATTCAAGTGAACAAAAAGATCTGATTACTGCATCTTCAAGTATTTGCTTCTTATTCCTAAAAAATGCCTGGGAAGAGGAAACACTTTATAACAGAGTTCAGTCTCCACATTCCTGTGGCATGTCCTTGTCCTTTTTTCCTAATGAACTTATGATTTTATTCTCTCTGGTATCAAAATCCAGCTCAGAAAGAGCAAAAGCAAATACCCCATAAGATGGCAGATTTGAGCTCAGACACTAGCTTTTAAAAAAAGCCTTCTGAGTCATTCCTCTGATTTCAGCCGGTACCTTCCAACTACACATCAAACTCTGTATTATGGAAATACACATTTCCCACTACAAGCAAAATGATGTCAACAAACATCAATGACCTGACACCTACTAGGTTGGTTTTTTTTTTTAAAAAGGCTTTTGAAAAAAATTCCTAAATATTATAAAAATGAATTGATCTATTTTACTCTTTGGACACAAGATACAGTCTCATAAATGAAAATTTTACCAAAACACCTGTTTAAAAGGGGCACCCATTTGATATAATTTGCTTTCAACCACAATCTAAATAAACCAGCTTTAACAGAAGGTAGTTATTTGAGCTGCATTTCTTATGATCAAAGGTAAAAATTCATAAACAAGTATGTATCTTACTGTTCTTCAGAGTTTATATGGTTCTCATTCAACTCTTCTAATTCACAGAGATGATACAAATAAAAGTGTCAGAGACCTAACTGCCAATTTACTGTAAACACATGTAATAACAGATTTTTTTTTCTTTAGTCTGTACCTAGCTTTGGCCAAATGGTACAATACAAAAAAATTAAATACAGACATTAACCACAATTAATAAATATATATGCTGAACATGCATGGACTAATAATTACTGCATTTTGTAAATGGTAACAAAAACTTCTATAAAGAAAAATGTATGACACAAATCCACCTAAAGCAATGGAATGTTATGGGTTGTGTGTTACTAGACTTAAATAATGTAAGCTCATGCAAAATGCTTCAGGAGATTATCCACCATCATGGCTTTTTGTTGAAACTAATGTAATTTTAAGAAACAAAAGTCACGATGGTAGATTCATTATTAGTATTGGTATATACTTGTACAAAGATGATATGGTACCTTAAATTAATGAATACTGTACTGAGATTTTGAAGCTGCAAATCATTTTGGAGTGAAGTTTCTTTATCTCACTACACAGCTGCTAAATTTTACCTGAAGAATAAGAAACCCTCTATTCCATTATAATTAAAGTACGACCCTGGGAATGGTATGAATCAGTATATATATATACATATACATATATATATACATATGTGTATATATGCCCTACAAGCCATCAAATAAATATTTATTTGCGACTCCCACAAGTTTTGGGTTTAACTGCAGCAAATTTAAACTCCTATCCAACTGATACATTCAGAAACACTCACCATGATTCCAGTGAGTAAGCAGACACCTTTCCCACAGTATGTGTTTGGTACCATGTCACCATATCCAATGGACAGAAAAGTTATTGAAATCAACCACATCGCTCCAAGGAAGTTGCTAGTAACATCCTGTTGATCATGGTACCTGGAAAAAAAAAACAGACCAGCTTCTTTATCATAAAATCTTCAACTAAAATTTAGTATTTTAAGCATGAAAACTCATTAACTGGTCATATAAATATTCTGATATTGTGTTGTTATTTCCTTTTAAGAGCAGCTATGTACCTGGCAAAGTCATGGAGC
>VZTY01016245.1:9707-30264 GCA_013400935.1 Turnix velox | reverse complement strand
TGGCTGCAAGCACAGTATTATGAGTATCCCACCTTTGTAATTTCTCTCAATGAATGATGAAGTTTGTTAAATGTGTACCAAAAGCCTTTAAAGAAGGCAAGTAATGACACACACTGGTACATACCTCCCTTATGGGCACAATTTGCACTTCTGACCTTGTGGCAGAGACTCTGAGAAGTGGCTATCTGGCCATCTGCAGGCACATATGTCCAGGAAAATGTGTGGCAGAAGGCATGCTGTACCTGAGACTGGGAATTCCTTGCTACCAGCTGAACGCTGCATATTTAGTCTTAGTTCACCACACTCACACTCATTCACACACTTAACCATACACACAGGCACACACAAATTACAGATCCAAAGATAATCTTCTACATTTAACCACCTCAGCTCAAGTTGCCACTTTTACTCTGTGTTGCCTAACAATAATTAGCAGAGCTACCCTTACACATAAGGCAATGACAGCCAATTTTGGCTGTTTCTGGCAGGAGAAATGGATAATCCTGAGCCTGACGCAAGGCAGGTAGTGGAAGAGAAATGCAACTCACTTGTTTCAAGATGAAAAAATAAAAAAACTCTCTAATAACTGAAACTCCATTTGCCAAAGGTGAGCTCTAGTGACATGTTCGCCTGCTGTCAAGGTTGAATTTCTCTGTTTATGCCCCAAGCACAGGAAGCACACATGGTGGAGCGAGCTAGTCCTCCACAGCCCACCCAGCACATCCATGCCATCACCTAGATGGAGACGAGAAATTCCTTTCCCTGCACTGAAACCAGGGTTTCAGGGTGCCAGGATGCTAATAGGCTTTGGACATGTTGCCCTATCCATGACAAATGGAAACAAAGCCACCAATTCATTTCACATAGGTCATTAAACATCAGCTAGGCATTAAGTGTCATTAGCAACACAGACAAGATCCCAACTAGTGAGCAAGGTTTCTGCTACACCACCTGTTTGCACTGCCCCAATGCAAGTCTACACTGTGCTACTCATCTTTACTGCTCACTTTGAAAACATATGGAACAAAATGTATACATTGACAAATACACGTGAGAGGATATCCCTCATGAATAATTAGCTTTAAGCAATAATTCTGCTTGCAGTGTCTGAATAGAGAATTAAGGCAGGCTGTCAAAGGAGTTTGGGACAGAGATCACACTTAAAAAACAAGTATTTTTAAAGAGTGCATGGTGTAAGAAGCAATGATTTCACTATGATGGAAATAAATCGCTGGGGAATCATCTGAAAGCAACAGAAGAACCATGGGAGGGAAATGTTATTTTGTTATATGGAGTAACCATGCTGTGGATAGCAAAGATGCTGTCATCCCTTACTGAAACCCTCATCATCCTACAAACATGAACATCTTTGGTAGATGGGATGTTTAGGCTGGGTTGTATGCCTATCTACCCTTCCTATACTTCAGATCAGAGAAAAATTGGAGGCAAACTGACCATTACTTTGTACCTTAGGGGAAAAAAAAGGAAGAGAACCAAAGGACAAGAAAAAACCTAACACAAAAATGCCACAGGCAAACAGATGCCTCACTACCCCAAGAGAACATGATTACTTTCTAACACTGCTAATAAATTCATGTAATGTTTTGTAGATATTGAAAATATTCCAAAATATAGCTCAGTGTAAACAGCAAGCTGGGTTTCCTCCTGCTCTTTAGCATTTCCCTTTGTTTACTCTCCATTTGAAGATGGAAAAAGCCTACAAGTGAGCACTGCAAATGGTGTATTTCAGGACTGGTGGTGAATTTGGTAGGGGAATGATGAAACACAAACAAATGTAGCCTCCAGTTAAATAATGTGTATTTTGCTTGTGTCACCGGGGTCAAACAAAACTAAAAAACAAAACAAAACCAACCAAAAAAAAACAAAACAGTACCTGCTTTGTTAATACTTTGTATGTGAAAACTAATCTGATACCATGGTGATGGGCAGGCAGATTATATTAAGCTTAGAGAGGCAGAGACATGACAGAGACATTCTGGGGTGTGTCTGCTCTCACCTTCACTGCCTTTCTTGCTTCCAATCCCCACACCTCAGTAGACACCCCATGGGAAACTGCACTGGCAGTGCCTCAGGAAGTGATGCCCAGCCAGGCCAGTTCACCCAAAACAAGGAGAGGTACTTGGCTAGAGGCACCAGGCTCCCATCTGTGAGCCCAAATGGCTCTGCTCAGCCTCTGCTCAGCTCAGGAGGGCCTGGCACATTCATTTAGACAAAAAAAACCAAAAAAAACCCAACCCCTACCTTTAGCAATCAGCTCCTCCAGCTCTTGGTCAAATCCTTGTCGGTGACATTTCCTCCAGAGCCCCATGTTGGTGGAGTTGTACTGTCTGTTGCACTCGTCAACTGCGCTCATAGCAAAGATCTGCCTCCTGTTTCTTGCCAAGAGGAGTTTCCCTTCCCAGCGGTCCAACCTAGACCTGCTGGCCCTGAGAGGCAGGTTGTTGTTGGAGTTATAAATGAAGCCAGGATCATTTCTCTTAGTGGTGATGCTCTTGCACCTCTCTCTGTGCTTCCTGGCATCAGTTTCATACCAATGGTCAGAGCAGATCGCCACAGCCAGCATGCCCAGGGCACACAGAGCTAAAGAGAGGCCAGCATACAGCAGTAACCTTCCAGCAGCCATACCTCAGCTTCACAGAAACAACATGGACATCTTCACAACAGGCAAAGCCTTTTGAGCGTGAGAGACCACACAAAAACCTCTGGAGCAGCTGCTCGGTGTCACTTGGCACAGACTGCCTCAAACATCCCCAACTCCCATGGCTCACATCCAGGCTGCAGAGGGATGCTGAGAGCACTACAAAGTTCTGCCCTGGAGGCAGTCCTGGAGTCTCATCTGCCTCTTCTCCTCTGTGGAGTCCTGGCAGTAGAAACACAGCCTTCCACCTCAAACACAAGCAACCACAGACCCACCTATACAAAGATGTCCACGAGGACTCGAGCGATAAGAACTGACAGGTTATATCCCCCCTGAAGCTGGAAGCTAAGGCTGTGTGATCAGTTCATTAATCTCTTCCAATCTGGCCAGCTCGGAGATCCAGAAGAGATGGCTTTCAGCTCAGCAGGCTCACCACAACATCATTACAGGACAGAAAAGTTCAACAGCTAGAGATCTCACACTCGCAAGCAGCCGGGTACCCAGCTTTCAGGAGAGGGTGACTTGCTTTTTTCTTTTATCAGTATCTCAGCGACAGCATCATCGTCTGGACGGTCCGTCGCCTCCTTGGGTTTAAAGCGGGTTCGAAGGAGGGCTTGGGGGGGAGAGGGAAGAAGAAGAGGGAGCAATCTGTTGTTGCTGCTGCTGCTTCCGCTGCTGTTCTGAATCGTGGTTAAAACACAACCTCCCCGGCCGGCTCTGGAACCGCAGGCATGCACAGGTCTCCCTCCGTTAGCAGGCTCCGCTGACAGTCACTGACATCTTGCCTTCGGAGACACCTCGGCTCCTCTCTGCCAGCCTTGCCATTCACTCGCCGGCTTTTATCGTCGGAGCTGTCATCCAGGCAGCGTAAAATGCCACGGCCCCTTCCCCGGAGCGGCCCCGGCAGCGCTTCGCTTCTCCTCCCTCCAGCCGAGTCGGGAGAAGGCGGCGAGGGGTGGATGGGGTGGGGGGGGGAACACCCGCTAGGCAGCACTGGAAGCGGTCCTCAGTCCCAGCATCGCGGGGCTTTTTTTCCACCACCCCCTTTCCACTGGTATCTGGGGGGGTGGAGGGGAAAGAGCTTCCTTCGTCCCCCGGCGCTGGGATGTGTTGCGCACAGTTTGCCTAACACGGCGGCACGTTAGCCATCTGCAAGATGAAGGCGGGCAGGCAGGGCTCCGGCTGGCNTGGGGATGGGAACGGGGGGGAGGATGGGAGGTGGGGAGGGAGGGAGGCTACACACACCTTACGAGGGGAGAGGAAAGCAGCCCCTAACAGTTGTCAACAGCTTTCGGGCTGCACCATTTCTCTGCCATATGGCCCGATCTCCACGTCGGAGCTGAGATTTTTTAGCTCAGCAGCTTTATACGGATCGTATCCCCAGCATCAGCAGTTATATATTCAGACATATTTTTGTTCTTTCTCCTTAAATTTCCGCTCCCTTTCTCTCTAATGGGAATAACTCACCCATCTTGTAGAGATCGAGTGCAACAGAAGGCGAGCTGGAGTCCCCAAGCTTTAGAAATCTCATTTCACCGTGTTTTTAAGCAAAGGAAGGCGAATCCAATCTTCTGTACACCTGGGAATCTTTTCTTGTTCAAACACCGAGCCCTGCAGCCTTGGCTAAAGCCTACATACAGACAGAGAATACAGAGCGCTGAGCCAAAAGCCAGTGATGTCACCCATGCAACGTGAGACTCATTTCTTATTTCTCTAGCCTCCTTAAAGATAAACTGCACCACTTCCCCGGCAGGAAATGTCAAAGCCTGACTTTCTTAAAGAAGGGAAAATGTAAAATCAGGATTTAACTGGATCCTGCTCAATCTTGGTCACAAAACCCTTGCATCATGTCAACCAAATCCAAGACAAGAGGAGCTGTTTCTTACTGCACCAAAAAAAAAAAAAAAAAAAAATTCACAACCTGCTACGTAACAGGGAGCATGTGTTTGAAAAAAACCCCATGCATTCAAGACCTTCTGTATCATCCTGATAACTGAGGCCACCAGACTCTGAACTGTAGCATTTAAAAAGGAAATAAGCTGGGCTATTTCTCTTGCATCAGAAACCTCTGGGATCCTGGCAAAGCCTGCTCTGTGAAAACCACAGTATCCTGGAACTGGAAGAGGGTCCTAGTTAGCCCCATCCAATCCAACACAGTTGTTCCTACTGCACCAAAAAGTCCACAGCCCAATATCTATCCATGAGTGAGAAGCCACAAAAATCTGCAGCCACGCTAGATCCACTCAGCTTTTGGACCCTGGAGCCCAAGATGTGTCATTTGAATAAAAAATAAACACAGCCTTTATTGGAATGCCTGGGTCAGTGATTGCCCTTGGCTCCAAGAGGGGAGTACTGGGATTCTGATAGCTTTTAACACCATACAGACTGTACTTGCCTCAGTGAGGAGAGCAAAGAAGAGACCAGAGTAGCTCTTCATCTATCACAAACACATACCTGGGTTTTCTTGTGGAATACAGCTCCATGAGAAAAAACCCACAGAGCTTGATCCAGCCAGTCTTTGGTCCAAAACTCAACTCTATCATCTAAAAAGGCTTGATGTCTCCTTCCATTTTACCTGGGAAAAACAGGTACCAAGTAAGCTGGGATTTCAGCTATGCAAGGGCATTCCTCCCATTAAGCCATGTTTTTGGTTTGAAATGTATTGTATTGTCTAACCTGATTACAAACCTTGGAAAGTTGATTAAAAGATAGACATTGTGATCATCCACATCTCCTGAAACAGCTCCACTGCAAAATTTTAATGTTACATTATGAATACTAACTGGATCTTAAAAGCTCTAGATAAAGTTAATTGTTTTCTTGAAACAAGGCACTGGTTTATTTTTTTTTTTACCAGTACCTTCCCTTTGTTGTTCAAAATTAAGGCAAATATTTAAGGATCTAAGGCTTTTTAATACTGTTAAGCACAGGTGGATCCGCTTCTATAACTGGATTGTTCAAGCAGCTACATGGTAGTACATAAAAAACATAAAAAGAATTAAATTTTATAGTAGGCTTGGAGCATCCATGCTTGCCTATTCAGGGATGATAAAATGTAGAGGTATGTGGTCAAAAAGCTGCTGGCTCCTGTAAGGAAATGGCAAACAAGTTTCTTGCATTGCACCCACACAGAGAGAAGAGTGCACCTGGATTTCTCCATCCATTTTTAGCATCAACTCCCAAGCTGAAGGATGAGAGCAGGGAACAAGCATAATGTTAGCAAATGCGGGGTCTGGATCATAGAATTGTTGGATTTTTGACTTCAGCAAGCCAGTCTGCTACATCCATTCTCTATTTGGACTGAACTGGAAGACTGGGGATAAAAGCAAAATGGAGAATCCAGCTTCTAGAACTGTTTTGCTCATGATACTGGCCAAAGATACATTAAGGGGACAGGAAAGCCATATAACGTAATCATAGCTAAATTTCTTTTTTAGTTAAACATTAGGATTACAGTTCAAAGGGACGAGATTTGTTCAGACCCAGGTAGGTCCAGGTGTTAATTTCTGTCATGGTCCAAGGCAGCAAGAGAGTTTGGGGCAGGAGGACTTTTGTACCTGGAGAAGCCAGGCATGTTCCCTCTTCTCATTCTTAAATAGCCATTTGAAAGCTAAATATTGGCACACAGATCTAGATTTTTCTCTTTTCATCCGAAAAGGCATTTAATTTTGCTCTATTTAATTTGTAGCTCTATCAGACAGCAATCTATATCCTCTAGCAAGTCACCTTAAATAAATATATAAATGTAGGAGAGCGTGCTGGATTTCAGACAAGCTCCACCTCAACTCTGAGAATTAAAGATTTCTCCCCTTTTCTATCCCCTTCTTTTCAGAAGGGGCAGGATACTGCCTGCTGAAGGTGGTAGGAACCTTTCCTCTGTCTCTTCTTGAGATTATTACAGACAGCCCCCTCCCAGCACAAACATATCATCATTAAATTCTCTTCCTCCCACCCCACCTCTGCCTTGCTACAGGGGGGAAAAAAACAGTCCCTGTCAATCGTCAGATGAATATAAGCTGGGAAAAAGGCATTTTAAAAAAAAAAATCTCCATGCACATTTGGGCACACTATGTGAAAACTGCTCTCTACAGTGAATTAAGGGCATCTTGGCAAAAAGGCAAGTAAGTCGTGGGTCTTGAATGAAAGGAGGGAGGGAAAATGCAGCTTTAGTAAAGGATTGAAATCTGAGGCTTTCTTTCCTGCAGGTAACGATTTCAGTCATCCAGGGGGAAACCTAAAGCACATGGATGCACAGGAAAAATGTCTGAAGGCATGGGACAGAGAAGCAGCGCCCAGCGAGTCTGTTCAGAGCAAATTCCTTGTGACAAGGCGTGCGCTGCCTGCTAGACCTTACCACGGATGTTGTCTTACAGGGAGGGCTTGTCTCCTCTCCCTTTCCTCCCAGGATTGTTTCCGCTTCCCTTAGCATCCTCCAGCTACCATCACCCACTGCCTCCAAAGGCAGTTTCAGGTACCAAAGGAAAGAGAGCGCCTGTACCAAGGTACACACAGGAGGGGTGTTGAGTTAGAAGGGAGGGAAGAGCAGAACTAATGGGCAACCAATCGAATTTTGCCTTCCTTCAGGGTTTTTTTTCTTTACATCAAAATGACCTCCACCATGTTTTTCTTCTTCCTCCTTGCTTTTTTTTTATTTTAAAGAAAAAGAATTCAGTGCCATCTAGTGGGGGAGGGGACTGAGCGAGTCAATGCGCTTCTGACTTCCAGGGATCCGTGCTGCTTACTCTGTCTATTCAACAGGGAGAGATGATTCCCACTCTTTCCCAGTATTTCCCTTATCTCTTCGGGATCTTATTTAGTTCACATGGACTCCAGCCTTTGTAATGAACCACTTACTGAAGCCAAAGGAACTCATACTTGTGCTATGTTACAAGAAGTAGCACTGTCCCTTAAGGCAATTTGCTGCTCTAATTACAAGAATTCAAATACAAGACAGTAATCAAACCAAACACAGATAATAACAAATTATATCTCCTAATATTTTTTATCATTCCAATGCACCTTGGATACTGCTGTGGGTAAATCTGCAGTATGCCAGCCCTTCCACTAACACAGACATAAAAGATGCTGCCTGTGCTATTGAAGCATCTTCCATTAATTTCCATGAACATTGGATCCATTAGTCAAACACATTTTGGGTTGTTCAGGAGAGTAAGAACCAGGCAGATGATCTATAAAGGAATATGTGGAACACAAAACACTACATAAAAGTTTATAATCTAAAACCCGTGCATCTAAACCAGTCTTAATGTTTCTTCTAGGCTTTTTTATTTTTACAGAAAAAGGTGGTTTTGGAGTGAAACACCAGCCCAGCTGCATGAAGAGGAGCCAGCCATACACACACTCACATTTGGGGATGAGCAGACAGCTCTGTACCCACTAGCAGTGTTCAGTTGTGCACACACTAGTATCTAGCTGCACACACACTAGTATCTAGCTGCACACACCTGGGCAGCTTCAGCCCTCCCCCCAGTCAACTTCCCAAAGGAATTTGTTTTGCTTTCTCTACAACGTATAAACAAAACACTTGGTCTGTGGAGTAATGGAAGTTGGTGAACACCAGATTTAAGATCACCCATGCAACATTAATTCTCCCCTTATTCTAACACATTATGATACAATCTTTAATTACATGATTTTTTTGTTTCCATGGGTCTCCTGCCTTTCTCAGCACATGGGATGGATGTTGCTCACTTAATGAATGCTATTCAAATTTTCTCCTATCCTTATCTTCCAGTGTGTGGTGCGTGTACTATTTGCTGCAGAGCACCCAGATCTTGCATTGAATACAGAATGATTAATTTCCTCACGGGCTTTTCTATAGTGGTGTTCTCATTGTAGTGTTTGAGGGGATTTTTTTTTTTTTTGACAAACATCAATGAATTTATCTTCAGAGCTCCCTGCTGAGGAACAGAGATAAAAGCCAGTATTTTCGAACACGCTGATATATTTTGGGTGCTCAATTAAAGAAGCTTAGAACCAAAACTTTCAGAATGCTTTGCACTTTTCCACCTCCAAGAACAGTTCCTAGTCACCTTGGCTCTACAGACACTGGGCAACAGTTCTCCAAATTAGTGCACAGGTGGCTGAAACTGCATAAAGAGAAACATGGACAGTAGCAGGAAGAACATTAATTCTTTGAGTCATCCAGCTTCATAGCAGCCACAAAGGGTGAAATAAAACCTACATTTCAATTCCATTGCCTTAACCCTGTGATAGTGATTTTTTTTCCTACCTCTGTTCCTCCACTAGGTTGACAACACAGCCTCCAAACTCTTCACCAAACAGGTGCCATCTCAGGATGTCCCAGCTCATCCATCACCTACCATGAAATAGAGATTGTGTCAAAAGAAGAGTCTGATCATGCATGCTCATGAATACATGATATGAATGGCTATTTATCAACAATTTTTATTCTAGTGTTTTCTTAGACTCTGAATTTAATGACCTGAACTTGTGATGAGCTAGAGAAGCATCCATGAGCTGAAACTGAGGGGGTAAGGAGCTGAAGGGACCATAGGATCAAAATAACAGATTTATTTTGAGAGGAAGTAAAACGAATTGTTGGGCAGAAAGCAGGAAGCCATGTAAGTGAATAGTCCTATATCATCTTTTTCAATAAAGCTGAGCCAAAAACCAAAACCAAATCACCTCACACAGAGACAGTGGAAGACAGTATTCAACTAAAAAGAACCTTGGTATAATGTAGTTTTTCTAAAGACAAAACAAAAAAAAATATTTTCCACTAAAATTGGAAAACAGTGAAAACTTAATCTTTATTTTGAGCTGCCAACTGTCAAAACCACATCACTGTTAACAACCAAAGGCTACATCGTGGACACAACTAAGTATGTATGATAACTACCACCACAGTGCCTCAAAGATTATTTTTAAGCTCACACAAAACAAGGATGAACCTTTTTAAAGCAAATTATAATTAAGCTTTCTCCAAAGTGACAAATAAGGACATCATGCTTGGAAAATGTCAGCCCAAGTAGATAAAGTTTAGCAAAGCTAGAAGCTGCTGATAGGCAAACTTAGTCAACTGAGGTCATCTCTGCACCACTTTCCCACAGACAGAGTGTCCATGGGCTCTGTGTTAAACTTCAGAATAATTTGGAACCTACTGCTCCACATTTAAAAACACTGCCATGAGTTTTAGCTTCTTCACTTGAGTGGTAGAGATCTAAATGTGTATCATACTCCCACCTGAGCATTAAAGTGACTGAGGAAACCCAACCTTGTCCCAGCCCCTGTTGAGTCCTCAGTAAATAATCAAGCTATTGCAATGGCAGAGGAACACCAAAAAAATATTTAAGAAAAGGCCTAAGCTGCACGGGTGTAAGACTTTGTTGATAGAGGGAGTTCTGCTGGGCTAGGAGACAACTCAACCAAAGCACACTGGGAATCTGAAGACCTTTGGGCAAGTTTAAAGATGACACCAAGCTGAGTGGTGTAGTCAACATACCAAAGGGACAGGATGTGATCCAGAGGGACCTGGACAGGCTGGAGAAGTGGGACACTGCAAACTGTTCAGCCTGAAGAAAGAAGGCTCCAAGGAGACCTCATAGCAGCCCACCAGTACCTGAAAGAGGGTTATAGGAAAGCCAGGGAGGGACTGTTTGCCAGGACATGTAGTAACAGGATGGTAATGGGTAATGGTTTTGAATAGTTTTGAATGGTTTTGAGTAGGGAAGGTTTAGATTGGACATTACAAAGAAGTTCTTCACCATGAGGGTGGCAAGGCACTGGAACAGGTTGCCCAGCGAGGTGGTGGAATCCCCATCCCTGGAGATGGGGAGGCCAGGCTTGATGCAGCTCTGAGCAACCTCATCTAGTACAGGATGTCCCAGCTCACTGCAGGGGGTTGGACTAGATGACCTTTGAAGGTGCCTTTCAACTCAACACATTCTTTGATATCCTGATTTCAAAGCTGTCTCCCTACACCCAAAAACACAACTAAGAATTTGCTTTCACAGGCTGAGATTCAACTTCACTCTGGTGTACTCTGTGATGACAGCAGCCACTCTGTTACGCCTCCGGCTTATTGTCTTGCCAACTTAGTAGTCAACACCTTCATATTCTACAGCTTCTCTTCTCAGTTGGACTCAGCTTCACATAAACTCTCTACTGCAGATCTGTTTCCCCAAATGTCTTGCTAAGGGGTTCACAGTTTCATACAGCCCACCCTGTGCTTCCTTCAGTTTACCCTGTGGATACATCAAGCTCAGCCTCATACCCTAAATCCTGCTGCAGAAAAAAGACATTGTCTGCTGCAGTGATGAAGGTGACATTGCTCTGAACAGAGGAGACCTACAGCAAGGTTATTTGCTGCCTATAGCCAGCTACAAAAGGAAGATGGTTCTCTGACTTCATCATCATTGGGCTCAGCTGAAAACCGGGGGATATTACTTCTCATTAAAATTCATAGATCTTGCAATTTTTACAGAAATAGCAAGAAGAATCCATGGATGGCAGAGATGAGGAATTAGGGCCAAGGAGTAGTGACTCAGAGCAAAAAGTCAGACTTCTGGCTGCCAATAATAAGCTTATTTTGTAAAAAGTAACTTTTATTCATAAAGGTACATCTAACACATCGATCTTCAATACATTAAAGCCTGAATAACTTGGATTTTGCTGGAATGCATCAATATTTATTTCATATAGGCAGTATCTGTTTGTTTGCTCGACGTGACAAGTCACAGTGCACAACCTTTCCTAAACTTCTAACAGATTTCACAACCTGTTTTTCATTCCCAGTGAGATTTCTGGACATGTGTTGTCTCAGCAGTGCTTTGTGAACTAATTCACTGAAAGACAGAGGCACAGCCTTTGCAGACCGATAATACATTGTAATGAATCTATGGCATCTGTGATTGGTTCCCAGCTGCCAATTCATTTGTTGCTTCTTTTAGTCACAAAAAAAGAGTAAGGATTAGTTAAAAATCACAATTCATAGATCATAAGTAATCATCACATAAGGAAATGGAAAGAAAACCAGTAAGCAAAAATAGCACCTGCTGGGTAAAACTGTGTATTCTAAAAGCACCCATTTTGCAACATGACTCAGAAGTAAAACCTTTATCTTCATATATTCCATTTGAGTGAAGTCCTAACAGAGTAGATTGATCTAAAATTTAAAAAAGAAAAAGAAACGTACATACATAAACACTGAGTTTCTCTGCAAAAGCAGCTGACATCTAGGATGATAAACACTATTTAGATATAAGTATGCTGCTATCTTCCACAGCTTTTCATCACCTCTCCTCACTTATTGTCACCACCAATATTGGCATGAAAACATTCGTTTCTTCAGTTTGTTCATTTGTACAGCTCATTTCCCCAACCTGAAATATCAGCGCTGAGATATCACAATTGGTTGTTGAGGAATTGATTGGATCACAAAGAGAGGATTAGAGCTCTAGGTGGGAAACACACAGCAGGAAGAGATGAACGCCTAAGCAAGAAGATCTACTTTTTATGCAATTGCCATTGGCTTGTTAGTCTTAACAAAGAATAAAGGAAAGAGGAGGATAGAAAATCTATACATTTCAGCAGAATAGCTACCAGTGCTCATTTTCTAAGAGATGGCAGCAGCTCCTTAACAACTATTCTTCTGTCAACACTGAGTTGAAACCACAACAGCAGTTAACTTCACCTGGCATTGTTCTCATTGAAAATTGCAATCCAATATATTGTATCACCACATTTGATACACAAAATGAATCATTTACAGAAACCTACAGCTTGACGTCTCTCTTGTAGAGCACCTTTCAGAGCCTGAGCAGCTCAAAGTGCTTTACAGCAACAATGAATGTGCCTCCCATGCACTGAGTGGATGAAGACTCAGATGGTACAATGTTCAAGCAAAATGCTTGTTTAGAGTGTACTGTATTTGAGAGGATTTATGGCTGGTAACCCTACAAAACAGAGGACCATCTGCCAGTGACTTACACGCCAGCAGCTGATTGTGAAGACCTTGTGGAAAGCTCTGTTCAGCTGCCATTTTCAGAAATCCAGTTCAGAGCAGAACTGACCCATTACTGAGACAGACTGAGTTGGAGAGAGATGCTTAAGATATCCGATGAAGGACTAGAAATAATGTATGTAAATTGGAAGAGGGGAGATTCAGGCTAGATAGAAGAAAGAAATTCTTTACAGTGAGGGTAGTGAAACACTGGAAGAGGCTGCCCAGAGAGGTTGTGGATGCCCCCTCTCTGGAGGTGTTTAAGGCCAGGCTGGACAAGGCAAGATAGACATCTCAATTTTTTCTTCCCTTTTCATCTGATTCCATCATTTTAATATTTCCCCTTTTTTTCTTCCCTCCTGCAATACTTTGTTTCAGCTACGAAAGATACAGCTTTGTTACTCTTGCCTACAAAATTTGTATATGAGTATTGTAGGTAAAGTAAAAATACTTCTGAAGTCTGGGTTTTTTTACCAGGGGATGCTGAAGCATTTTCTATAGAATCAATTATTCTTCACAACCTGTTTCTGAAGCAGACATTATTATACACAGTTTACAGAAGGATGAAATGGCAGGTAGGTTAATTAACTTGCTTAAGGTCATCCAGTGAGTTATTAATGGAGCCTTGGAAAAAAAAAAGGTTCAGCAGTTCTCATTCCCAGTCCCTTGATCTAATCCATAAGAAATATTCCTTCTCTTTAGTCTTAAGTACTAAAGGTACTTATTTATTCTGACATGTTGTTGAACTACAAATTCTTCAGTCTAAATTACAAGTACGAAGGCATGTGGCAGCCTACAGCCTCTTCCCCTCAACTTGCCTTCATGTTCAGCTTCATGCACCCCCTTCTACACTGAACAGCTCGTTAGCCATTAAAAATGGATGTACTAGTCCTTCTTCTGGAGAAACTGTTGAAAACCACTCCAGGAAACAGTCGGAGAGAGAGAGGAAGAGCACTTGCTCCCTTTCCCAAGGAGGTGAGAAGGTGGCCTCAAAAGCCCAGCTCTCTGGGAAAGCAATAAGCTCAGAATGACAACTGGCTTTGAAAAATAGAATCATAGAATAGTTTGGGTTGGAAGGGACCTTAAAGATCATCCAGTTCCAGCCCCCATACCATGGGCAGGGACATCTCCCACTACATCAGGCTGCTCAGTGCCTTGTCCAGCCTGGCTTTAAATACCTCCAGAAAGGGGGCATCCACAATCTCTCTGGGTAGCCTCTGTCAGTGTTCTACCACCCTCACCATAAAGAATTTCTTTCTTATATCTAGCCTGAATAATGCTGATTAAAACCATACANACCCCTGCCTTTCTGTAGGCCCCCTTCAGGTATTGAGAAGCTACTATAAGGTCCTCCCTGAGCCTTCTCTTTTCCAGCCTGCACAACTCCAGTTCCTTCAGCCTGTCCTTTTAAGGTAGGTGCTCTAGCTCTTTGATCAACTTCGTGGCCTCCTCTGGACCTGCTCCAACAGCTCAATGTCCTTCTTATATTGCAACTCCTTCCTAATGATCCAGAGCTGCTACATGGATCTACAAATAAGAAAGTCAGTTTTCCTACTGCCCTGATGAGGAACAGCTATAAGTCTCAGGGGGCCTAATCCTTCAAATGTCCCTAGTCTGAAACTTGGCAAAGTAACTTTAGACAACCAGAAACCAGACTAGCAATGTTGCTGGAACATGGAAATGGAACCAGAACCCTGGTCGTTGTTACATTTTGTAACTTGTCCTAATTAACTTGACTGAGAAGGGATGGAATGGTGAGGATATGACTGGAGAGAATCTAACCACCTGTTACTCCATTGTGGGAGTCATAATGTTAAAACAATTTAATCACAGGGCAAAAAAAAGCAGTGGCTGCTGAGGAGCCAGAAACTACAATTTGATTCTAATAAGAGAAAAAGGACAATCCCAGACAGGGAAACACTCTCCTACACACACAGAGACACAAGAGAAAGACTCTCTCCAAGATGAAATTTTGAGAAAAAATACGACTCAAAAATAGAGATAGAAATGTAAATGAGCATTCTTATGATCTTACTCCATAATCTATAAGTCATGATTGCATAATTAGCAAAATGGCTAATTTAGGCTGAAGGGCAATTTTGTCGCAGCAGAAGGATGAAGGAAACACTCCAAAGTTAAAAATGTAAAACAGAATATTTTATGTAAAAAACAAAATACAGAATAGTGCAAAGGCAGAAATATATGAAAAATGTTCTGAAGTTTAAAAAGAAATGAAGACTGCAGAAAAAGTGAGGGTGATGTGACTCCAGACAGTAGAATAGGGAGTGCAATAACATTGACATGTGTGGCTGTGTAAGGTGGTAAAATAGCTCAGAGGTAGCAAAAATGACAAAACCTTCTATTTCCTTCTTAGAAATACTATGGAATAGGGGTTTTATTATCATTCTATTGGCGAGTAATGAAAACAGTAAACATCTACCAGCATATAGAATCACAGAATCATAGAATCATAGAATAGTCTGGGTTGGAAGGGACCTTAAAGATCATTGAGTTCCAACCCCCCTGCCAGAGGCAGGGACACCTCCCACTAGACCAGGCTGCCCAGTGCCCTGTCCAGCCTGGTCTTGAACACCTCCAGAGAGGGGGCATCCACAACCTCTCTGGGCAACCTGTTCCAGTATTTCACCACCCTCACTGTAAAGAATTTCTTTCTTATGTCTAGTCTAAATCTATCCCCCTCTAGTTTATATCCATTGTTTCTAGTCCTAGGCTATCTAGTCAGGCTATCTAAGCGACATCTACATAACAATCCTTGAAGACTATCCTAGCAAAAGAAATCTCAGCAATGTTAATGATAATAAATCTTGGAATATGGAGGGCATGGCAGATCATATCGATGTTGAAAAGGGGCAAGAGGTGACCAGGGTACCCAGGTCATAAGGCTGATCAGACCCCAGGCAAAAATGGAAAAGGCAACAGAAAACACATCAAGGAAGGAATAAAGAATAGCAATGTATTTATTGCTAGTTAATATGCAGTCACCTAGCTTATACTAACTAGCAGATCCAGGTAGACAAGCCCCATTTTTCTTGCACTGCACATTTGCCTTTTAAGTGTAATGATGTAGTTGTCACTTCCTCAGATGTTTGCCTCAATTAAAAGTTTGTATAAATTGATAGGATAGGGGTATCTTTGCAAACAGAGGAAACTACGTAACTTCTATACACAAAGATGCTGATTAAAACCATACTATGTAAACACCTATGTCACCAAAACTGCAGATAAACAAGGGAAATAAGCTTACACCAGCAAATTTACACAACTAGCAGATAAAAAAACCTGCCAACTTACATATGGGTGCCTCTAAAATTGCACGCATTGAGTATCAGACTTTGATTTTCACATTAGGTGTACTAGGAGAGTCTGTAAATCCCAATTACCTTGGAACCAATGCTAAAAGGGATAGGGGAAAAAATAGGATACAAGGAGACTATGTCCTCCAAGAATTGGAGAGATCTGAGTAATATCTCAAATAAAGTTACTCAAATAAAGTTACTCAAATAAAGTTAACGCTTTTTTAGGACTCCTGTGTCACCTTTGTGAAGACACCGACCTGAGGTGACAGGAAACTTCCTGGACGAAACTTAGGAGGAAGTGACGGTCTGTTTGCTAAATAAAAGTGGTGGTGTGGAAATGCCAGGAGACCTGCTGCATGGCTACAGGGGCTCCCTGCCTTTCCTCTGGGCACACACCTAGCTCAAGCTTGACGAGAGGAGGATGAATAATCATGTAGGTACCAGCAGACAACAAACGCTGCCTGAGAGCAAGCAACCCTACAAAATGGCGGCAGCGCAGTGAAGCCGCTACCTACCCTCTGAGGGCCGCCCGGCTCCGCCCCTCACGCAGCCTGACGTTCGTGACGTCACCCTCCGCGACGGAGCAGGAATGGCGCATGTCTGAGGGGGACGCAGAGGTGAGAGGGATAGTGGTTTCCCTTTTTTGCTGTCCTCGGGAGTGGGATTCCCCCTTAGTTAGGGGTCTCCGAGGAAAGGAGGGAGGTAAGCTGTGGGCCCTCGTCCCGCGGGGTTCGGCCGAGCTCACGCTGCCTTTCGGGCTCTGGATTGGTAGCCCGGGCCTTGCTGTGGCTGCCAGATAGGGAGGCCGTTCCCCTAAAGGGCGATTGGAGCCCACGGGTGGTTTTTTCCATGGTGGGCCTTCTGGAGTAGGGAAGAACGGCGGTGGAGCGGGAGGGAACGGCGCCATAGAATCATAGAATAGAAGAATAGTTGGGGTTGGAAGGGTGAGAGTAAGTGAAACACTGGAAAAGGTTGCCCAGTGAGGTTGTGGATGCCCCCTCTGTGGAGGTATTTAAACCCTAACGCCCTAACCCTTGGCCAGGCTGGAGGAGGCATTCAGCAGCCTGATCTAGTG
This sequence comes from Turnix velox, assembly GCA_013400935.1. Classification (NCBI taxonomy): domain Eukaryota; kingdom Metazoa; phylum Chordata; class Aves; order Charadriiformes; family Turnicidae; genus Turnix; species Turnix velox. The sequence continues at coordinate 13,228 of VZTY01016245.1, read as the reverse complement.
GGAGGTGTCCCTGCCTATGGCAGGGGGGTTGGAACTTGATGATCTTTAAGGTCCCTTCCAACCCAAACTATTCTATGATTCTATGATTTTAAGGTCCCTTCCAACCCAACTAGTCTATCATTCTATGATCTGTCTAGAGTGAATTATTTTGATTGCCTAAGTTCTGGGATAACTTGCAATACTCAGTCATCTTAGACTTGTGGCCTTTTGTGTTTCCCTTTCCAGGAAAGTGCATTTGTCTGTGTGCCAAATCATCTTCTTTGGGAGATGTCCAGTGTTTCCAGCTATGCCCTTCGAATGGCTCGTCTGAGTGCTCAGATATTTGGAGAAGTTGTCAGGCCAACTGACTCAAAATCCATGAAAGTAGTGAAGTTATTCAGTGAGCAGCCTTTGGCCAAGAGGAAAGAGGTCTACGACTGGTATCCTCCTCACAACACCTATTATGGCCTCATGAAGAAACTCCGTTACTTTGGTCTCTACAGGTAATCGCTGTGTTTACAGTATGGGGAGCAGGACTGGGTATGGAAAAGGAATGAGTGTGAGTTTTGTTAGGGTTTTTCTCCTCAAGGAAGAGATGAATGTTGATTTTGTTTGAGTAAAGTGAGGGTAGAGAAACACTGGAAGAGGTTGCCCAGTGAGGTTGTGGATGCCCTCTCTCTGGAGGTGTTTAAGGTCAGGCTGGACAAGGCATTGAGCAGCCTGAGGTAGTGTCCCTGCCTATGGCAGTGAGGGTTGGAACTAGATGATCTTTAAGGTCCCTTCAAACCCAAACTATTCTGTGATTCTAAGTTGTACATGGAAGTAATGCATTTGATTGCACAGAGGTCAAAGAGTAAAGTAAGTGGCTGTCATCTAAGTAATTGCTTTGAAGTCAGGGGGAGTAAAATAAGCGATTACTATCTTAACTTGTAACATACCTTTTGTGAGCAACTTCAGGTGTAGTTATGGAAGAGAGAGTTCTTGCTTTTACTTTGAGGGGAAGTGTTGAGAGCAAAGGATGGGTCTGTAGTTCTGGGTGTGACAAATTATGTGCTACTAAAAGATGGTTTACCTTAACCCAAAAACTGTACTAGGACAATCTTACAATATTCAAAAGCTAATAAATGAAACTTGCTAGAGAAGGAAGGTCTGTGTTAACCTAGAGGACTGGAAATAAAAGATGTAAATCATGAAGAGGTAGATTCAGGCTAGACATAAAAAAGAAATTCTTTATGGTGAGGGTAGTGAGACACTGGAACAGGTTTCCTAGAGAGGTCATGGATGCCCCCTCTGTGGAGGTGTTTAAGGCCAGGCTGGACAAGGCACCAAGCAGCCTGATGTAGTAGGAGGTGTCCCTGCCTATGGCAGGGGAGTTGGAATTGGATGATCATTAAGGTCCTTTCCAACCCAAACTATTCTGTGATTCTAAATTCGAAAGTGGTTTAAATACCCTTGTTAATTCCAGCTTCAATCAAAACAATTGCCTGATTTCTAAATTAATTTCCACAGTCTCAAGTGCAGAAAACCAGCTCTGCTGAAGAACACCAGCAGGAGTCAAATGTAATCTTTCTGACTTCACTCAGGTAGCACTGAAGTAATCCCTTAAAAGTGAGGATGTAAAGTCATAAGAAGATGAATTTCTTTTCTTAGTATTACAATCCTGGCCATTCAGGATTGCATCCAGGATGCTCTTGGATTATGTGGGCACGCAAGCGCTCTTAAAAAGCTAAAAGCTATTTGTTTGACACAGTCTCAGTGTCAGGGCAATGTTCTTTGCTTCCCCTCCTAATCTCAGGCTCCTTCTCTTAGAATCATAGTTTGGGTTGGAAGGGACCTTAAAAATCGAGTTCCCCCCTGCCATAGGCAGGGACACCTCCCACTACATCTGCTCAGTGCCCTGTCCAGCCTGACCTAACACGCCTCCTGAGAGAGGGCATACACAACCTCTCTGGGCAACCTCTTCCAGTGTTTCACTGCCCTCACCATAAAGAATTTCTTACTTCTGTCTAGCCTGAATCTTCCCTCTTCCAATTTGCATCTGTTATTCCTAGTCCTTCCATCACATATTCTATTGAAAAGTCCTACCCCTGCCTTTCTGTAGGGCCCCTTCAGGTATTGAGAAGCTACTATGAGGTCCCCACCCTCTTGGTGCTCTCTGCACAGGGAACACGTTTGCTGGTCAGAAAGAGATCATAAAGAGTTGCAGGGCCTGAGAATAACCTGCAAGCTCTGCTTCTTTTCTAAAAAAATTGTATTTTAAAGTAACAGTGCCAGTGATCTTAGGCCACTTAGGATGCGGCTGTGACTTTTGAAAAACACTTGTAACATTGAAAGATGCAGAGACAGATTAAAAAGTATTGATTAGAACATTATTGAGGATTATAATCTGACAGCTCCTTTGTTTTCCTTCCTATATTATCCCATTAAGATTCTACCAGCAGCTGATGTTTCTTCATAATTCATTCTTGAAATAACCTGAGAGCAGTGTTGTGTACTGCAATTCCTGCTCAGCATGCCCCTCTTTTCTTAGAAGTGAATGACCTGAACTTGAGAGCTAGCACAGGAACACAATGTGCTATTGCTAGACTGCTGAGTTAGTTGAGAAAGGGGGGAAATAGTCTTTGCTGATTTTTATGTTTTATCACTGTTTTAAACACCATAGATCAGTAAATGCAATGGAAATAGTATACATGCATGCCATTTATTGCTGAAAAGGGCAAATTCATTAGTTTTGAAATTACAAAAGGAAGTGTTTCAAGTTCAGTCCATAATTACTGCTTGCAGTAACGCTGTATATATTGTAGTGAATGTCATTCCAACTTGAAATGTCGTGGTTAAAAACAAGATTTGAGTGTTGTTTTTTTTTTCATTAGCATGGAGTTAAGAACTTCTCATGTCCAGTTATTCTAAGAAAGAATAAAATTTCTTTTTTTCTTCCTCCATCTAGGGATGAGCATCAGGACTTCAAGGAGGAGATGAGGCGATTGAAAAAGCTTCGTGGAAAGGAAAAACCAAAGAAAGGGGAAGGGAAGAGAGCTCTCAAGAAGAAATAGGGCTGCTTGGACAATGTAATGAACTAGTCTGGAAGTGCTGAAGAACAGCTGGAACCCAGCTGGAGGGGGCTTAGCTTGTGAGCTGCATTTAGGGTACATGAAATACACTGTGAAATACTGGAGTCCACCGTGGGAGTGCACTTAGATCTTTGTGCTTTAATTATTTTTTATACTTCTGTATATTGTCAGAGCCCTCTCTTACCCAAGGAGTAAAAACAAGAGTGAAAAAAATTAGAGTTCATAGTTTTTCTTGCAAACACCTGTAGCTGTTTCAGTTTTTGTGGATCTGGGAAGATGCTTGATTTTCATTGTCTGTTTTTGGTTTTGTGGGTTAAGATGTGGCCACAAAAATAAGTTTCCTGATTCTACTGCTGCTTGTTAGTCTTATTAACTATAATAGGAATATATAATAGTGAATTATTTCAGTATTCTCTAGATATAATACAATAGTGAATTTCACTTCAGATAGCCTTACTGATAATTTTTAAG
>VZTY01016243.1:0-14345 GCA_013400935.1 Turnix velox | reverse complement strand
CTTCCAATCCCTGACACTGATTCCATTTTTTCCCTTCTTTTCCTGCAGGTTGGCAGCACCACAGGGCAGGGACACACAGGGCAGAGCTTTAATACCTGAGAGCAGGTAGGATATGAACCTGGACAGCTATTTATGTAAGTAATTGTTAGGTTGTGGTGATTAGCTTTTATTTTACACTGCCTGCAGCATCCTGTGGTGAATGGGCAGGAGTGTGGTGCCAGTGTGTCCGCTCTCTTGTTTAAGGTTTGGCAGCTGAACTGGTCTTACCAGATCATTTGAGCTAGAGAAGGCAGAAATTACCTAGAGCACAGGCAGATAGACCTTTGGAAACATGTGCTTTGTCCTTATGGTCTTTCACTAAACTTACACCCTGGCAGAGATGCTACTAGAGCTGTTGCTGGTAGATGAGACCCTGGCTTAAGCAAGGAGCAGTAAGGAACTGCTTTCTGTTTCTAGTGGCTGGATTTTAAAGCTTATTCTTCATTCTTAAGGCAGATTTTACCATGAAAAGGCACTGGTGGAATTTTTCCTTCTCATCTATTGACTCATGTGTTATTTTAAGTACAGGGAGAATGGTTGGATAGCATGAGGATATAGAATCAAAGATTCTTTTGGGTTGGAAGGGACCTTAAAGATCATCCCTGCCACCTCCCACTAGACCACGTTGCTCTGCCTTGCCCAGCCTGGCCTTAGTTTTTGAGGCAAAGTAAGGCAAGTTGGGATCTGGAGCATCACCAGGGTGCTTGAACTTGATATCTTGGCTGTATTTGAAGTATCTCTGCCTCCTGGATCTCTTTTTCTACTGACCCATCCCACCTGGGCTGGAGTAGGCAGGGAATGTCAGGGCTGAATTTGTTAGATAAATCTTATCCCAAGCACCTTCACAGTGCTTTCTCCTTAGTTTAGAACTCCCAGTCCCTGAGATTATCCTGGTGTTGTTCAGCTGCCTCTTTGCCCCTTGGCTGCTTCCCATCCCTCTCACTTCCCTCCCCAAAATCTGGAGTGACACATTTGAGCCTTAATGAAACATTACCGGTGACTCAGGCCCGCTGGCTGTTGTGAATGGCACGAGGCCCAGTGCAGAGTTGCCTTTGTGGCTGTTTGTACTGGAAATCACCAACCCAGGACAAAGAGGTGTGTTGATGGCATTATGGCCTGGCCTCTGGCTGATCTGGGGGATGCTGGAGGCTGGGGGGCAGAGAGGTCAGTGTGACACATGGTGGTGGTGGTGATAGAGCAGTGGGTTGTTGGTGCTTCTCACTCTTGGGGCTGGGCAGCTGCCAGAAGGGGGATGCCACAGCTGGAGTTGCTGGAAAAAATAGCTCCATGGCATAAACTTTGATGGGAAGAAGGGCAGAGAGCAACAAGGATCTGTCTCACTCCCCTCTGCCACATCAGCATGTATGGCTTCATGTCAGCATGAATAGCTGAGGGGAAGAGGAATCATAGAATCATAGAATGGTTTGGGTTGGAAGGGATCTTCAAGATCATCTAGTTCCAATCCCCCTGCCCTGGGCAGGGACACCTCCCACTAGACCGGGTTGCTCAGTGCCTCATCCAGCCTGGCTTTAAACACCTTGAGGGATTGAGTGGGCATCCACAACCTCTCTGGGCAATCTCTTCCAGTGTCTCACCACCCTCACAGGAAAGAACTTTTGTTCATTCCATCCTCTCTTCATTCTCCCCTCTTCCAATTTGCATCCATTCCTCCTAGTCCTGCCGTCCTGGACCTTATTAAGAAGTCCTACCCCAGCCTTTCTGTAGCCCTCTTCAGGTACTGATAAGTCACTGTGAAGTCCCCCCCTGAGCCTTCTCTTCTCCAGGCTGAAAAACCCCATCTCCTTCAGCCTGCCCTCATAAGGGAGGTGCTCCAGCCCTCTCATCATCTTTGTGGCTCTCCTCTGGGCCCACTCCAACAGCTCAGGTTGCCACTGGTAAACACCTGAGGGAATTTTATTTGGGCTGGAAGAAAAATAAATAAAGGGCTAAACTAATTGGCAGAGGACTTCTGGTCCTAATGATTGCTGATTGTTTGCATAGGAGCAGCAAAAAGTGGTCTAAGGAGAAAAAAAGAGGAGGTGAGGTGTGTGACTTCCCACCAAAACCCTTCCCTGGCCAAGTGTGCTTCTCCTCCATGGGATCTCCCTTAGGCTGCAGTCACCAGCCAGGGATGTGCAGCTGGTGGGTTGTAGAGGGTGTCCTTGGCCACCATAGGGTGAGGTTGTAGCCACTTGGCCAAACCAGGAGGCACCACGTCCACCCTGCAGAAAAGGCAGCACCACTTACCTTGCTCATCATCACCTTCTCTACAAGATGTGGGTGGCAACTCCGTCTCCCTTTGATGCTTCCCAGGTCAGGCCAGTGGTTGATTCCTTCCCCCTTCCACAGCTTGCTGGTGGGGTGGCTCTGGGAGGAGAAACCAGTAATTTTCCACTCTCCCCAGTATGGGGAGGCACAGAGAACCTGGCAGGGCTCCAGGGCAGGTTCACACCTATTGCTTTTGCAAGACGTGTGGTGATAAAACCCCGAAAGGCAAAGAAAGGCCATTGCTCTGATTCATTTATGCTGCAAGCTGTCCTGCTTTGTTCCCCCTCTTCTCTTTTTCTTTCCTTTTCCCTTTTTTTGGGTGTGTGTTTCACATTCCCAGGCTATTTCAGGCAGCCTTAGTATCTCAGGTAGCCTCACCCTGACACCCTTCTCCCTGTCCCAGCACTTGCAGTGAGCTTGGGAGCTGCATATTGGCTGTGACACTTCCTAATTGCTCAAGATGGATTGCTTAAGAAAAAGCCTTCCATATGGTCCACAGGATTTAATTTTTTTTTAATTCTCCCTCCTGCCCCCCTCCCCCCCAGTGCCTTGCTTCTACAACTGTTGCAGGAAAATATATTTTTCCCCCTGTTTGACATATATGTAATCTTCTTCTGGTACACAAATGCCAGATGGCACAGCAGAAAAGATAATAAATGTGTCTGCAGCCTTCGACAGTTCAGTCTGGGAACCTTGAAAATGGCTACAGAGGAATTGGGAGAAGGGTTTGTTTTTGAGGTATGGGGGGTGCTTTGTTGAATTTGAGCATGTCATCAAAGGTGGTTAAAGAAATCTGCCTCTGCTGGGATTTCAGTGCTACTTTCAGTGGTGAGAAAACCTTGAAGGATGGAGGGATGCTGTTCCTGAAACAAGGAACAAAGGAAAAAAAATCTCTAGAAACCCAAGCTGGATGAGGTTTTGAGCTTCTTGGGTTCTTGGGAGGTGTCCCTGCCCAGGGCAGTGGGTTGGAACCAGATTATCTTTTGAGTTCCCTTCCAACTCAAACTATTCTATGAATAGAAAGCTCATTGCAGTCAATGGACAGCAAGTGACTGGGTTTGGATTAACTTTGGGGTATTTAAATCCCCTGAGAATGCTGCTGTGACCATGGTCCCACCAGCTGCAAGGCAGTGAAATGAGGCAGTCTTTAATTTGTCTGGGAGCACTGCCCTGTAGCCAAATTAGCATATGTAAATGTTAATCTGCTAACGTGCTTCCTCTAATTACAGGGATGAGGAAGGACTGTCACCTTGCTTTGTGCTCTGGGATAACCTTGGAAACACTCTCCACCACCACAGGGAGGAATTTCCTCCCCAAACCTCTGTTCAATAAACAGGCAGGAGAGCAAGCAGGTTGTCAAGCTCTTCCCTGGAAAAGGGCAGATTAATTATTTTCCTTGACAAAGCTGTTAAACCTCTTTTCACTCCTGGATGTGTTTTCCTGACCAGAGCTGCTAGTCTTCAATGAGACACCAGAGAGGTGCTTTCACCAACATGGTAACTCCATCAGCTTGAATTTTTCCATACTGGGTTTTGCTTCTTCTCCACGGTCCATGAGGGATGAACGAAGGGATCAAGTAGGACATCCCTATGTGTGCTCCATGACTCATCCCTCTGCTGAGGCACCCCATCATTTCTTTCTTTTGTCTCTAGCAGGTTCCTTGTGAAGCTGTATCCTCCTACCAGCCCTCAAGCTGTAAGTGATGGCCTCCACAAATCCATTTGTTTGTAGAAGGAATGCTTTTCCAGTCTCCAGCAGCAGGCATTGCCTCTTGCATGATACTCTCTTTGGGCAAAGCGCAACTGCAGTGGGCTCAGCATCATCCTGATGGAACCCTTGGCAAAAGAAGGACATAAACCTGATGGAGAGGGTCCGGAGGAGGCCATGGAGATGATCAGAGAGCTGGAGCACCTCTTCTATGAGAACAGGTTGAGAGAGTTGGGTTGTTCAGCCTGGAGAGGAGCAGGTTCTGGGGAAAACATAGAAAAGCCTCCCAGTACCTGAAGGGGCTACAGGAAAGCTGGGGTGGGGCTGTTTGCCAGGGCATGGAATGATAGAATGAGGGGCAATGGTTTGAAACTAGAGCAGGGCAGGGTTAGATTGGAAATTTGGAAGAAGTTCTTCCTATGAGGGTGGTGAGACACTGGCCCAGGTTGCCCAGAGAGGTGGTGGAGGTCCAATCACTGGACATTCAAGGCCAGGCTTGCTGAGACTCTGAGCAGCCTGATCTAGAGCAGAGTTTTGGACTAGATGGACTTTGAAGGTTACTTCCAACCAACCCAACACATTCTATGTTTCTGTTCTCTGATTTTATGCTCCTCCTTGCATTGAGCACAAGTCAGACTGGGGACCTCCAGAGGTCCTTCCTAGCCAAAACATCCTGCTGCTGGCCACAAATGCCTTTTTTAGAATGCTTGGGACTTCAGCAGGGAGAAAGTCTGCCTGACTTTTGGGCTGGCTTCTCCACAGCCCCACCAAGTAATTTTCCACAGCCTTTGTACAGGTCACACCACCCACCCCGAGCAAGCTGATGGAATGGGCATCAGGTTGTGCAACTGGTTTTTAAAAGCTTGACCATAAAATTAAAAGCAGGCTATATGGGAGGGCAGGGAAACCAGCCTGTGCATGAGGAGATTTAACTGGCTTTTCTTTTATTCTGTCTGGTCCACAATAACTGCCCTTGGGTTTTCTAGAGCAAGGGTTTGTCCTGGTTCACCTGGTGTGGTATTTCTGATGGGGAGGTGCCAAGCAGAGAGGGGTGGGATGTGCCTGAGCATGGCATTTCCTGCTTCCAAGCACAGAAGCCAGGGAGGAATTATTTCACTGGCAACATCTGGGCTTTTCCAGAAGCAAGGAACCTTTGGGTTCATGAAGTCTCCAACAGTGAGGTCCTTGCTGTGGATCCTGTGTTCTAACAGGGTTAAACAACGTCTAAAATGTTGGGAAACATTGATGTCATTTTTATCAGCTAAAGAGCTACTGAGAGGGTGAAGAAGTTACTAAATTTCTTGCTAGAATTTATTAAATTTGGTTGTTTCTCAGAGATGTTTGAGCTGCTACTCTGCCTTTCTTTGAACATCTCAGCCATGCCAAGGCATTTCCAGTTATCCCCTCCCAGATAAGGCAATTTCAAGTAGGTCTTTTTAATTCTTTTTGGGGAAAAAAAAAACAAACAACAAACCCAACAAAGGAGAAAAGAAGAGATCATTGAGTCCAAACATCAACCCAACTCTGACAAGAACCTAAGCCATCCCTCTAAGCTCTGCATCTGCCCAGATCTTAAATCCCTCCAGGGATGGTGCCTCAACCCTTTCCCTGGAGAGCCTTTTCCAGTGCTTTTGGTGTCAAAATTTTACTAATGTTCAGTCTAAACCTTACCTAAATGCAAACTCTGTTTCATCTCGGGAAGCCAAGGGAGCATAATGAATCCTGGGCAGACACTCCATCACACCTTCGTTTCCTATCTTTGATGTTTCTTCTTGAGTTCTGCAGAGTAAGATGAATCGCATAAATTTGGGATTCAGTGGGGTGGTTTTTTGGCCTTCTCTGCACTTACTCTGACAGTCTGAAGAAGTTCCCTTCAAAATATGTGTGCAGTGGTGCAAGTAGTGAGCAACAACGTTGGCTGTTATGGACAGAATTTTACTAGGATTTATCCTCTCTGCTTCCCGCAGGCCACAGTCTGAACTGAGGAGGTGAAGGTGCCTGCAGCTCTGCTTCACTGACCTGTGTCCAGGGGTTTACAGCTTGCTGAAGGAGTTTGGAAGCACCCGAGGCTGTATTTCAAAAAGGCATTTACATTTCTAACAGGTAGGTGCATTTGGTGCTTAACTTGCAGTGAGATCTAACCAACCAGCCTAAGTGCTTTCACACTACTGGCTGGAAGGGGTGCGGGGGTGGGGGGGGGAATGGGGCNAGGGGTGCGGGGGTGGGGGGGGGAATGTGTCTTTTAATAGCTTGTGAGTTAGGGCAAGGCATGCCTGTGTTTAAGGCCAGCAGTTGCAGCTGGTACAGGATGGAGACAGACCCAGGTGGCTTCTAAATGCTCCCACACCACCAACTGCCCACTCAGGACCAGCCTGGGCAAACCTGCCCTGCTCTCATGGCACCAGGGAGCAAAGCACAGAGCATCTCGTGATCTACAGGTGAGCAAACCAACATTGGGCTATTAAAAAAGAGGTTGATTTAGAATCATAGAGTGGCCCAGGAACCTTTGAGATCATTGAGTCCAACCATCAACCCAACTCTGACAAGAACGGACCCTCTTAGCTCTATCTGCTCATCACATAAATACCTCCAGGCATGGTGCCTCAACCTCTTCCCTGTTCCAATGCTTGATAACCCTTTCAGTGTCAAAACTTTTCCTGCTATCCAGTCTGAACTTTCACAAGTGCAACTTGAGACCTTTTCATAGAATCATAGAATAGTTTGGGTTGGAACAGACCTTAAAGATCATCAAATTCCAGCCCCTCTGCCATAGGCAGGGACACCTCCCACTAGATCAGGCTGCTCAGTGCCTTGTCCAGCCTGGCCTTAAACATCTGCAGGGAGGAAGGGGGCATCTTCAACCTCTCTGGGCAACCTTTTCCAGTGTTTCACTACCCTCACCATAAAGAATTTCTTTCTTATATCTAGTCTGAATCTCCCCTCTTCCAATTTACTTCTACTATTTNCAACGAAGATCGAATCACAAACCTTACCATTTACTTCTACTATTTCTAGTCTTTCCATCACATATCCTATTAAAAAGTCCTACCCCAGCCTTTCTGTAGCCCCCTTCAGGTACTGATAAGCTACTCCTGAGGCATCCCTTGAGCCTTCTCTCTTCCAGGGTGAACAACACCAACTCCTTCAGCCTATCTTCATAAGGCAGTTGCTCCAGCCCTTTGATCATCTTCATGGCCCTCCTCTGGACCCGCTCCAGTAGCTCAATGTCCTTCCTGTGTTGAGGGCTCCAGAACTGGACACAATACTCCAGATGGGGCCTCACCAGAGCTGAGTAGAGGGGCTTCCGTCACCTGTCCTTTGGGAGTAGAGACCAACCCCCATGAAATCTCTGCTGCACTCCCCCATATGACCCAAGCAAACCTTGCTGCACTTTCTTTGCCCATCTATGCACTGATACTCTGAGAGCTGCCCCCCCTCCCACTGTCGTACATCAAATAAGCTGTTTAAAGCCTGTGGCAAGCAAGCCTTACAGAGATTCTTGCTATTATTCCTGATTGCATGGACTCCAGGGCAAATCATTATCATATTTTCCCCATGGTTGTGGCAAAGGATGCTTTTAGGGTGCGAGACAGACACAGACTCTTTTAATAGTGTTTCTTTCTGAAAAACCTCATCTTTACTCTCTCTCCTGACAGCTGGGTTTTGAGTCATGGGCTGGTTGCAATTACTTTGCCTTTGTAATTCTGTCTTCTACAGGCTCTTCCTGGATTCAGAGCCACTGGAGGATGGTCACCTGTGTGGAGCTGAGCATGAGAATTGGTTCCCAGCTGCAGGCAGGGCTAGGAGGAAGTGAAAACGTGGAATATTTCAATTTAAAGCGTGTTTATTGTGCATTCTGTCGCTGATTTGATGTAAAAAAAAAAATTTGCATGCAAATGACAGCAGATTTGCATCCATCCTTTCATTGACTGCAGATGTTTTTAAAAAAATAATATGGGGGGGGTGGAGAGTAAGCTTTCAAAATGTCTTAGAAGAGAATTTTGGTTGCTGCTCTATTAAAGCATCTCTATAAATGTGCTGACCTGCCCTGAACACAGCAGGCTGCCTCCAGGGCATTTACACAGAGGTGTTCACTGCAGCACTCTGCAGCATTTGCCTTTCTTAACATTTTCAGCATAATTTTTGAAATATGAGGTGCTCTTACCCTTGGACACAGAACCTTAAAAAAGTGTTGTTTTTTTTCACAGAATCACAGACTGTCAGGGATTTGAAGGGACCTGGAGAGATCATCTAGTCCTACCCCGCTGCTGGTGCAGAAACACCCAGATCAGGTCATATATATATACTATTTTTTTAATATAGAAACAAATGGAAGGAATATTCTGAGTATAGAATCATTAGAATCATAGAATGGCCCAGGTTGGAAGGGGCTTTTCATAGAGTCCAGACATCAACCCAACTCTAACAAGGAACCACCACTAAACTATGTCCTTCAGCACTGTGTTCAACCCTCTTTTAAATACCTTCAGGGATGGCAATTCCTCTCCTCTGGGCAATCTGTTCACCTTTTGGGTGAAGAAATTATTTTCTAATATTTAGTCTAAACCTCCCCTGAGTACATGAACCTCATGAGGATGCTGGTTGTTTGTGGTTTGTTTTGTTGTTTGTTTTTTTAATTATTATATTGGGTTGAAGAAAATTCTGTGCAAGTCTCTAAGCAACCATCAGGCATGCAGAGAGTTTTGGAAGCATCTCTTTCCATTGATAGCAGTGGGCCCAAAGATCAAGGCATCCCTAGAGGAAGAGTGGACTGAAATTTCTCAAGGGGAAAATTAGATATTAGGAAGAAATTCTTTCCTGTGATGATGGTGAGACACTGGTCCAGGTTGCCCAGAGAAGCTGTGGCTGCCCATCCCTGCAAATGTTCCAGGCCAGCCTGGATGTGGTTTTGAGCAACCTGGGCTGGTGGGAGGTGTCCCTGCTGGGGTAGAAGAGGTGGTATCAACACCCTTCCCTTGTTTTTTTGGCAATCCTCACTTGCAAAGTGCCTGGTCCTGCTCCTCAGATTTCTGTTTCATGTTTATGTGTGTTCTGCAGCACATAATTGTCCAGTGTGGAGGGATCTGCTTTGCCTAAGCTCTGAAGAGGTCCAAGAGCAAATTTGCAGCCCCAGTAGGAAACTGGTGAACCTGAAAACCATCCAAATGCTTGCTGGCTTCCTCTCCCTGTCTTCTGAGGCATGAGTTGAAAACTCAGCCTCTCGTTTGACTTGATTTATTCCAGTCACCAATGCTTCAGTTGCTGTGTGGGAATCAAGGACTTTCCTTCCCTTGAGAGAGGAAAAAGAAAGGCAGAAAAATTACCAAAATGGAAAAAGAGTAGAAGGACTAAACCCAAACAGCCAGCAAACACAAGCAGGAGGAAGGCAAATGATGGACACAGCTCTTCAGAGGCTGCTGAGACTCTACAAAACATCGACACATGAGTTACTCCTCTCAAGCTGCTGGATTTAAGTAAGATGCTTTCTGTGTTGAGATTTTTATTTATTTTTTTTTTAAAGCATCAGCTCTTCAGCTAAGAGATACAAATAGATTTATGCCTTTCTCCCTCTGTGTGTGATTTTATATATAGGTGTGAGTGCACATTAAGTGCAGGCATGTGTGTGTGTGTATAAAATATGCACAATGGCTCCATAGAGCTATCCGTCTCTGGAGTTATTGGCCTATCTCACTCTCATTTGAGAAAGGGTTTAAAAGGAATTGCCTAAATACATAATACATGCCAGGCTTTTTTTCTTTTTAAGAGATGAGTCAAGTCAAATGCTATGATATAAATTTTTAATACCCCTATGACCTGATTTTTCTTTTTTTTTTTTTTTTCTTTCTTCCTCTGGTGCGAGAAAGTTAACAATATGAAATTTCTTTCTGTTGTCTCTAATCACAGACTGATTTGATAAGCTGTAATTATTATTCATGTTTGAAATCTGCAGTTAGGGAGAGGCAGGAGGTGTGGGGACCATTGGGATGTTTAGGTTTATTATTATTTATTACTTCTATGAATAAAAGAATAAGGATTTCAGAGAATCTGCCAAGTGAATTTAACCCTTTTTAAAACTTCTGCTTGCGTCTCATGGGTGCTGAAAGTCTCCTTAATGGCTTTTTTTTGGTTCCTTACTCCATTGTAAGTGTTGGGAAAATGGAAGGAATGATTTTTGTAGGCCCTGCCAAAACTCACTGTTGTTTGACCTTTACTGCTGTGTCTCCTGAGGAAGACTTTGCAAGGAGTAGTTTTATAGCTGCTGTTGTGGTTCTGAGTATTCATCATCTTACCAGACTTAATCTTCAGAAGGACTGGGTGAGCACATAGGGAGTTGTGATCCCCATTACTATGGATGTCCAGAGCTTTACAAGTCCAGAGCTTTGGCAGAAGTGGAGTGGTTTGATAGGTGGGAAATGGTGAACAGCATCTTCAAGACTGGTGTGTTTTTGTGCTAACTCTGGCAGTGATCCTTGTGTCCAAATCCATGAGTATTTGCCCATCTGGGGCCCATTAGTGTCCTTCAAAGTGTCCCACTAGCTGCACTGGGACTGAATGCCCAACTTGCATGGAGGTGGAAAGGCAAGAGCAGGTGGAAGGTCAGATGTCTATGCACGTGTAGCTTGGATGAAGGAGAGACAGACCAGTGTCTGCAGGGCTTCTTGTTGTTTCAAGATGTGGAACCAGCATAGCACCACCCAAGGAACAAAACAGCTGTGTTTTGGTAGGCTTCTGCTTCATCTTCCAAGTGATGTAAGTGCTCTGGGCTGCTCCACTCACAGCCTGTGACATCTGTGGGTGTAGGGGGTGCACAAATACATTGCTTGGGTTTTTTTCCTCATTTACTTCTCCCAGAGTCAGGGCCAGAATTACCTTCAACCATAACTCTCTCCCGTCTCTCTAAGTATAGCTTGTCCTTGAAAGAGAAATGAATGCATCGAAGCAAACATCCCTTCTGAAAAATGTGGGTGTAGATTCCAGGAAAAGATGCTGTCATAAAACTCATAGCTGTAGGAGGCTCAGCCATGTGATGGCCAGGAACACCAGAAGGAAGAGCTCTGCAGTGAGCAGACGTGGCTTGAAAAATACTCCATCAGGAGCCTGAAATGTTGCTCAGTGGAAGGAAGAACATCAGCATGATGCTCACAGGGTGCAGCCTGGTGCAGCTGCCCATGGCTGGATCTTCTCTGTGACATGCTCAGAGGCAAGGAAGTCATTTAAGAACATAAAACCTCTTCTGAGCAGCCTCATTTAAAATGTAATCAAAGCCCCGCTTATGTTCTGCCTTTGTATCCCTTTGCCTTCATTAAAGGAGAACTTTGGGATTGTCCACACCAATATGACCCCCTGCAGATTTCCACTTGAAGGATCCCTTTTTTCCAGAAAAGGAAATTCCAGACTTCATGTCTGCCACTGTCTTGTATGTTTTCCCATCCACCTTTTTATGCTGCAGTCTCTTTCCCTTCCTTTCTTTCACCAGGGAAGAGGTTTGAAGACGTGATCCACAACATATGCCATCATCCCTTCCTAGAGATGAACAAAGTATGTAGTTCCACTCCAAATGGGACACTTTCCCCCCGCCCCGCCAACCATTGAATGTTTTCTAGCTGCACAGACCAACCATCTGTTTCTCTTTCTGTCTTCCATCATTCAATTCTTTCCACATTATTCAAATTAATTATCAATTAAGAACTGGAAAGACTGGCTAATCAAATTACAGAATGAGACGGTCAGAGTAGCTCAGCACCTTATTAAAAGCCTCCAGATATTTGAGAAGACAATAAATTCCTGATCTTTTGTTCTAAAGTTGAACCTTTGGCCCAATAAATGAAAACAGAGTGACACACATCTCCTCTTGGTCATTTATTTATGAACGTAGGAAATGACTTTGACTAACCCCCTTTCCAGCCCAGATTGCAGATTGCAATCTTCTCCTCTCAGATGTCAAAGTAACCCAGATAATAAAAACAGCCCGAGTCTCAAGATATTCTCTAGAGAGATAAGAAACTTCACTGTTGTTTTTCTTTTTATGCTGAAGCGAATTTGGTTTTTAAGGCATGAAATCAGCTGTCCTTTAGCTCTGTGGTCATCCTGAAAAGTAATTAAAAAAAGGATGAGGATCTGGTTTTGGGGCAAAAGCTGCTTGTCCTTGGGCAGCCACAGGAGCCAGCAGTTGGACTATCTTCCTCCAGCCCTCTGGTCGAGCTCTGCTCAGAGAGGGAGATTGATGAGGCTTGGCAGCAGGGTTGGCACACAGGGTGTGCTCAGGGCAGATGAGGATGGAGAAGAGCCTGGTGTGCCCTGTGTGATACCTGAGAGATTCTTGCTCTGACCATCTGTACAGCTCTGATGTGCCTAAATCTTTCCTGCAGAAATCCCTCTGCCTGCTTGGCTTCCTCCTGTAGATACAACCGTGTCCCAAAGGTGGTGGCTTGTGCTCAGCTGAGAAAGAAGAGAATGCACAAAATTTAGGGATGAAAAGGACAATCTGATCTAGTTAATGATGTCCCTGTTTGCTGTTGAGGGTTGGATTAGATGGCCTTTGAAGGTCCCTTCCAACTCAATACTTCTATGATTCTAGGAAAGAGATCATGAGTCTTGAGTCCTTAGGGGATCAAGTCCATCTGCCTAGTGACCAAGATGCCACCTCTCAGAATTTGGTAGCTTTCATATCCAACTGCAGTTTTGCTGTCAGGACTTGGTGGCAGCTTTAACTGTGCTAAAACTGCCCCATAAACCCCTTTTGCTCTTAGGAAAACATCCTAAAGGGGCTGCAGCTTCAGGTGGTCGGGCCCCTTGGGTCTGCAGCAGCCAAGAGTGAAGTTGTGTGATGAAAACAAACGCCATTTTGGGCAGCCCCTGACAACAACTGCTTTGCTTTGGTGTTATCCCCATCCTTCTTTTAACTCTTCCTCCTCTAGAGCCTCTTCCATCGAGCCCCTCAACCCAAACTCCTCAGAGCTCCATGGCAGAGCATCCTCTTTGGGCAGAGAGTCCTTTCCTAACAAGGTGGCTTGTAATTAAGAGGTTCATTTACATGTCAGACTAAACCCACTGCCCAAGCAGCGCTCTCTGCTTTGTGCAGAGCTGTTCCATTCCAGGAGCCCTCCGAGGAAGAGGATGCAAATGAGGATGGGGAAAACACGGTGCGAGTGGCGAGGAGAGATCCCTGCCCGCTTTGCCCATTGTGTCAAGAAAACAGAAATGCTTGTCAAAATACCAGCTCGAGCAGAAGCCTGACGGCTTCTGCAGGAATAAAAGAAACCATGTTGGCAAGCACAGGACCAGACAGGCAGATGTCCTCCTCTCCACCCACTAGGATTTTATTGGCAATTGAGCTAACAGCCTCTTTGCATATGAAAAGTAACTGGCGAGGAGCTGCTGCGGGCCCTCACTGGCAGAAGACTTGGCTGCAAAAAACAGTGAGACATTTGACAAGGAAGCAATATGTTAGCAACATCTCTTCAGCTCTTCTAGCAGGTCCAAATTGCCACGGCACTTGCAGCCGTGTGGAGGCATTAGAGGCAAAGTGTTAGACACCCTGCCATTCTTCCTCCTCCTCCTCCTCTTCTCTCTCAGTCCTTTCTCCTCTCACTGTTTTTCAGAGCAGCCTGGTCCTCACACTTCTCTTCCAGCAGCTTTGGAGCCAGTCCTGCCTTGTGCTGCTGGGGGCACTTGGGTGCTGAACGTCCATGTTTGGAAATGTTTATTAATATGGAAAGGAGGAGTCAGGACGATGGAGCCAGGCTCTTCTTAGTGATATCCAATGATAGCACAAGGTGCAAGATTGAACACAGGAAGCTCCATGGAAATAGGAAAAGAAAATTCATCTGAGTGAGGGTGACAGAACAGTGTCCTAGCCTGCCCCAAAAGTGTGTGGGGTCTCCTTCTCTGGAGACATTCAAAACCCACTTGGATGTGGTCCTGTGTGACCTGGTCTAGGTGTTCCTGCTCTGGCAGGGGGATGGGACTAAATGGTATCTTGAGGTACCTTCCAATCCCTGATATTCTGTAATTCTGTGATTCTCAGTGACCTCCAATGATAGGACATGGGGCAATGGATGCAAGCTGGAACACTGGAGGTTCCACAGAAATAGGAGAAAAAACTTTATCAGGATGAGAGAACAGTGACACAGTCTGCCCAGAGAGGGTTTGAGGTCTCCTTCTCTGGAGACGTTCAAACCCCACCTGGATGCCTTCCTGNAGACGTTCAAACCCCACCTGGATGCCTTCCTGTGTGACCTGATTTGGGTGTTTCTGCTCCAGCAGGGGCCTGGACTAGATGAAGTCTTGAGGTCCTTACCAATCCTTGATGCTCTGTGATTAGCTAGAAG
>VZTY01016242.1:1858-69465 GCA_013400935.1 Turnix velox | reverse complement strand
ACATTCTGTGATCCTGTGTGATTTTGTGATGTCTGATTCTATCCACATGAGATAGATCAGTTAAACATTTTCATTAATATACCTGTGCTTAGAAAAGCTGTTTTGTGTTACCATCAGTCAGTAAAGCTTCAATGCATCAAAGCACCTCAGCTTGCACCTAGCTCCAAACATGCACGTAATCATGCTGACTTTAACGCGCTGCTGACTTGCTCAGTTAGGCATGTGCTGGAGAGTCAAGGCCCATGGAAGTGTAATTGTGCTCTTTGGCCTGAGTCCAAACCCTTAAAAAAGGAAATAAGCAGAATGGAGAACAAATGTTCAGTAAGCTGCAAGGCATAGCTGCTTTCTAGGGAATACACTCATCAAAAATAATTTAACTATCTTCACAGAAAATCTAACAATTGGTATTAACTGGGAAGCCAGTCATTGAATTCCATCAAGCTGTTTTCAAATCTATCCCATACATTTAAAAGTACATTTATTCAATCAGATTGTTGGAAATCATAACTAAAAGACAATCTGACCCAAGAGCAGAAGAGCACTCTCTCCAGGTGCATTCATGCTGCTGTACACAACTCAGTCAGTTACTAAGGAAGATAATTAGCTAATGCTGCTGAACACTGACACTCTCCCCTCTTTTTAACTTAAAATATTTTTAGAACAATGTATGTTAAGCCTGGACTTGGAGCACAATTTCAACTTGGCACCCTAATGTAATCAAGAATCTGATAGGAACATTAAAGCACTGTATTTGAAAAATGAAAAGAGGCCTCTGGAAGATTCACCCCAAGATAAGACCATTGTTTGTGCAATCCAATATAGAAAATTGAGTTACAAAAAACTGCACAGAAAAAAGATATTAGTGTTATTATTTTTTCTGTTTTAAGAAAAAAAAAGGAGAAAAAGTGTTAGATCCATATCAATGTCCATAAAAGATGGTGACTGCTACGCCCAGGCTACTGCATAGGAAAGCTGACAGCTGGGACACAACACAAACGTCAAACTGAATAGTGAGGGCATCTCCCCCTTTGCATCATTCATGTTCAGAAGGGAGTAGTAGCAAAAGTAACAGAAGCTGCCAGTATATGAAGTGGGAATGCTTTAATTTGTTTTATTAAGATTATTCGAAAAAAATACATGAGAAGTGAGATATTCCTGAGACTGATACGTCCTCTTTATGTTTCCCAGAAAACAAGGTAGGTAAAGATAACCTGGTTCTAAGGAAAACAGAACCAAAAGCTTTCTATTTAACAACACTGGAATAATTCTCTCTGAGAATGGAACTTCTGATACTTCAACTGATCAAACACCTGGCAGGTAAGATTGTTCTACCTTTTTCTAAAATAGTTACCAGGAAGTTTAACACACTACAGAACACTCTACAGAAAACATCTTGTGAGGGATGCAGNACTGGAATAATTCTCTCTGAGAATGGAACTTCTGATACTTCAACTGATCAAACACCTGGCAGGTAAGATTGTTCTACCTTTTTCTAAAATAGTTACCAGGAAGTTTAACACACTACAGAACACTCTACAGAAAACATCTTGTGAGGGATGCAGCCCCAAGTTTCACTTATACTTCAACTCAGCAAGGAAGCAACTGTGCGAGAAAATAAATAAGATCAACCCAATTTTCAGCAATGACACATAGAGCAAAAATAAACCTTAAGTGCTGTTTTCACTGTCTGTCCCACACAACAGAGCATAGTTTGAAAGTAATACAACTGCAAAAGCACAGGGCTTCTAAACTCCTAATCCATTAGACTCACACAAAGTACATCATGGTTTGCATGTACTGGCTCCTGAATAATACAGAACTGTTCACCGCACTAAGTATCTGGTACAATTGAAAGAATAAGCATCAAAAACTGGAAGACCACATTTTAAGAAGCACTGTACAGCAGCAGGTGAGCACCTTATAGTCTAGAAATTCTTGCCTTTACCCTTTCTTTGATATAAAGATTTACTACTTCCTTTATCACTGAAAGGGAGGCAGAAATCAAATGAAGACTGTAATAAAGAATGAGCAACTGATACATGAGAAAAACAGAAGCAATGGTTTCAAAATTAATTTCATCCCATTTGATCTCATACTGTGGGGAAAGGAGAAGAAAGTCATGATGTACAGGTACTATTTTCAAAAGAATAATTTGTTTTCAATGTCTTGCTCTCTTACAGAATACAAGTTTAAGCTTTCTAATATATCAGAGAGAGAAATAAAGCCCCTCAAAGCAATTCCAAGCTGTAGACTACCCTTAGTAGCTGTAGAAATTCCTTAGTGTTGGTAGCAGCGGTGTGTGACCCCAGAGTGGTCCAAGGGTCTGCTACAAACACTCTGGAGCTCAGAAGTCCTGTCCCTCACAACGTGACTTCACCTTGACAACAGGACTTAACAAACTGCACACAAGAAGATAAACTGCATCCACCACATGCAGCCAACTCCACACAAACACAGCTCCTGGCAATAAAATTTATTTGTTTTAATAAGATCCTGTAGACTGTAAAACAATACCCTTGTGCACAGGTCAAAGACTTTTAGTCATGCCCCATTTCTTGAAAGGTGAGCATAAAATGCAACAATCCCTTCAAAATGAAAGCTTGCCATAATAGGATACACATGCAATTAGGAAACTGTTTTCCAGTCTTAAAGAATGCAGACATTTTAAGGCTGCTTCAGTGCAAACCACTATCACTTTAAGGGTTTAAATGCTGAATATTCAGACACTAATACGGTTTCAATGCATACAGATTTCTTTCCTTCAGTACAACAATAATCTGATCATAGAATGGTTTGGGTTGGAAGGGACCTTAGAGATCATCTAGTTCCAACCCCCCTGCCATGGGTAGGGACATCTCCCACCAGACCATGTTGCTCAATACCTCATCCAGCCTGGCCTCAACCTCCAGCATCTCAACCTCCAGCATGGAAATATGCTGAATAAATTAATTTTTGCCTAAAATAGCTAAAAATTGCTCAATTCGCTACTGAAGCTGTTGAGATGCAGACTTGCTTCTCTCTAGTACATAAGTTTACTCAATTTTCCCTCTATCAGCTACATCAAGATTTAAAACCACTTTTCTTAAAGCTATTTGTTGCACATCACATGCATTTCCTTCTCATAGAATCATTGAATGGCTTCAACCTCCCTGCCACGGACAGGGACACCTCCCACTACACCAGGTTGCTCAATGCCTCATCCAGCCTGGCCTTAAACACCTCCAGGGATTGAAGGATTGCCCTCTGGGCAACCTCCTCTACTGTCTCGCCACCCTCATGGGAAAGAATTTCTTCCTTCTCTCCAGCCTAAATCTCCCATCTTCCAATTTGCATCCATTACTCCTAGTCCTGCCATCACATATCCTACTAAAGTCCTACCCCAGCCTGTCTGTAGCCCCTTTCAGGTAATGAGAAGTCCCTCCTGAGCCTTCTCTTCTCCAGGCTCAATAAACACAACTCCTTCAGCCTGTTCTCAGAAGGGAGGTGCTCTAGTCCTTTGGTCATCTTCATGACCCTTTGTGGCCCTCCTCATACTACCCAAACTGTGTAAGACTTCCAAGTCCTCCATTATCTCTTCTACAGAAGTACCCCTCTTACTTGCCTGTATTACTGCAAATCTGTAGTGGAAAGATTGTCAGAGAGAAGCATCAGGTAAGTTACATCTAGAGAATCCCAGTTCATCCTTTAGTCTTACTTTCCACCCTTCCAAACTGGGTAAAACCATGTGTGTGCTAAAGACAATAAATGATAGAATCATAGAATGGTTTAGGTTGGAAGGGACCTTAAAGATCACCTAGTTTCAAGTGTCCTGCCATAGGCAGGGACACCTCCCACTAGACAAAGGTAAGCTTTAGAGATGAAAAGATGACATGCCCTTGTGTGCTGAGTTGGAAGGGACCTTCAAAGGCCATCTAGTCCATCTCCAACAAGCAACACAGCTATGGCTTAGACAACCCTTCTAGAAAATCAAGGATACATTCTTATATTGCAATCTGATAGCAAGAACAGTGTAGAGGAAGAAATATCTGCTTTGCAAGAACATGTATTTAACACTATGGCAGGAACTTCATCTCCCTCAAAGGTGTTATACAAAGTAATTCTTCCTTTTCAGATTTTACAAGACCTGGAGCTCTGATTTTACTCACAGCAAGTTCCTGAAGTTGCTCACTCAGACTCTGCAGGTATTTTTTCATATTTACATAGGAATCAAAATGATACATACATTCCTGCTCCTGTCATTATAGTTCCTTTCAGGTTCATAAATTTGAGAAGAATAAGGCAGACTACAAAGAGAATAGTATCAACAACAGCCCAACAGCCCCTCAGTCTCTGACACTACTAATTTCTGTAAGGTCAACATCCTGGCAAACAACAGTTACTAAAATTATAGGCCCAGCTCTATTATGGAAAGGAAAAGGCAATGTCTGTGAAAACATTTTATTCCATAGAAGAAAACAGATTTTTCTTTCCAAGTAATCTTTCCCTGCTATGAGATACATCTATACTTATGTTTCTAATTTCCACTACTTGGTGAGAGTATATTAAAACTACATACAAGCCAAACTACATTAGAACACTGCCAGGGAACTATTTGAGTGGCTCTAACTGTAGGCACAACAACCTTAACCTTGGCCAGGTTTTCTTTTAATGAAATGCATGTAGATGCCAGGTTAAGCTGCATCACACTACAAAGCTAACAGTGTCATGTGGCAGACATTACTTATACATTTCAGTGCACCATAATTTAAAACCAAAATCTGCCAAGTTTAATACATGTGTTTGAGTAGGTTTTACAAGGGATTTCAAGCAGATCAGGTGTCACTGTTCATTACAAAGAGGGAAAAGGAAGTTATTCACAAGTATTTTTTAAACAGGATATGTGATTGCAGGACTAGAAATAATGGATGCAAATTGGAAGAGGGGAGATATAGACTGGAGATAAGAAAGAAGTTCTTTACTATGAGGGTGGTGAGATACTGAAAGAGGTTGCCCAGAGAGATTGTGGATGCCTCCTCAATTGTTGGAGGTGTTTAAGGCCAGGCTGGATGAGGCACTGAGCAACCTGGTCTAGTGGGAGGTATCCCTGCCCATGGCAGGGAGGTGGAGCTAGATGATTTTTAAGGTTCCTTCCAACCCAAACCATTGTATGATTCTATGATTTTGATGACTTCTCCACTGAGCAAGGTCTACCGTTGTTCAAAGATACCATATTGTCAGAATTCCAGGAAACTGGATTATCCCAACATCAGCAGCACCAGCACTGCACATTCCCGAGAGTGCAGAAGAGCTGTGGCCATAAAGACAATTAAATAATCTCAGTCATCGGTAAGAACATCACATTTGTTCTGTCATGTTCAAGTTTTGCCACTATTTCTCACAGTGTGAAAAACCCATTATTACATCAGCGTTTTGCTCCTAAAATAGCCCACAGACTTAAAAGTTTAAATTTTAAATAAGGGTCTAAACTCACCTCTACTGGTTTTGTGGAGTCTGAGCCATTAAGGGTATGTTCTAGTAATTTTTTTCTTTCTCTTGGCAACCATGAAAACTGAAAATTTGCATCACTTTAAATGAAGCCCTAAATGATTACACATTCTTGTGACTCTGGTCTGTAGGACCTCAAGAAAAGTCAAAACCCCTAGCGCTTGAGGGGGAAGAACTGTCAATATTGAGATTCCAGCTTGACTGTGAAGCTGTAAGAAATCCCAGCCCTGTTCCTCTTCAAATTCCACGAAGTTTGAACAAGGTTATTTTGCTGGAGCTATAGATGCCATTTTACAATCTCTTATCTAATCTTATTAAATTTCACAGACTGAGGTGGTGCCAGATGACATCCAGAGTACTTTTTTTATTCTCAGCTTTTGAGAAAAGCTTGAATCCCTATGGGAAAACTTAACCAATGTGAAACATAAACAGAAGGGAACCCCGCATAGACTCCTGTGGAACTATATTATATCTTGTAAACATGAGCTTCCACATCAAAATTGAGGCTCAGGACTCAGCAAAGGATGATGACTCACATTCTTGCTTTCTCTAAGAATACCCTTTGTTCTGCTAAAGGGCAAAACACAATTTCCTGCAAATCAGCATGATTAAAATATATAAAAGGAACATGAAAACAGTTACAGCGTAGTGCAACATTTTGCTATTAATCCAGTCCCTATCACTACTCAGGAGTTTTATTTATCCTGCAAAACAAGGATATGCCACATGGCTCCCATTCCTGAGATCACAGAATGGTTTGGGTTGGAAGGGACCTTAAAGATCATCTAGTACCAATCCCCCTGCCATGCACAGGGACACCTCCCAATACACCTGGCTGCTCAATGCCTCATTCAGCCTGTCCTTAAACACATCCAGGGATTGAGGAGGCATCCACAACTCCTCTAGGCAACCTCCTTTTGCTCACACTCCACAGAGCTGATGTATTTCTGTGCTCCTTACACATCAGCACCTTTTTTCGTGGCTTTTATTTAACACAATAAAACACTTCAAGCATATTCTAAGACACAATAGCTCCTTAACCATTAGGTCTGGGTGCATCTATATGACTGTGTTTATAAGTTAGTATAAAAAGCAAAAACATGCACACGTAGAACTACTGTCTGCATATACCCTCCACCCAAGGATTTATTTATTCATGTGACAAATCTGCCAAGCTCAGTCTATCAAAACTGTAATTATTGTTTTAATAGATGTGCCTAAAAGAATACTTCAGGCCTCTAAAGTAATTTCATAATGTTGTTAAATGAAAACAAAGCCTAAATACTTAATTTCCTGCAGATCAGATTTCCAAGGGTGCTGTTCCAATTTCCTGGTTAAGTAACAGGCATTTTGGAATATTCTGTTCCAGTTAATAGGATTTTCAGTTTGCTCCCAAAAATCATCAAAACAAACTCTAGCATTTACTCACTATTTGGCTCCTTAGTAAAAAACAGCTTAGGTTAGACTGAGCTGCACTGTTATCGCTTCCTAAAAATTATTCTTTCATAAAAATGTTTGGGTTATTGGCTCCTATCGGTTTATTCTAATTTCTCAGTAGTTTTGAAGTTTCAAAAAAAATCCTATATGCCTATATTCTAAATTTACTGTGATAAAATTTCCACTTTATGAGTTTCCATCTTTACACTGTATCAATAATTTTACCACTATTAACAGCAATTGACATACTACCAATACCAACATGTCACCAGTTGGTGTATTAGTTTATAAGAAAAAGATGAGCTAGCAATAAATAATCTTTCATAGTGTATTTCTAAGAACTCTGACTTGAAGGTGAGCTCTAACATATCCCTGGTCAACCACAATAACTGCTAGACATTGCACACAAACCAGCACAGGGCCATCCAGTAAATAAAGCTGTACTCTGGAGGATGCACATCATGGGAGACAGCATGAGCTCCAACGGATGGGGAAGGCAACAAAAAACCACCAAAGTGAAACAGTAATTCCTTTTATTGTTTCAGTGATTACTTTAGCACTCACCTCATAAATCCTCACACATACAATCACTTTCCCATCTCCCCTGAATGGATTTCAACAGGCTGAAATTTCTTGTTGCCTTTTTTTTTTTTCTTTGAACTGCTGTAATGTAATACAAAACAGATTCAGTTCTCTTGGTTACTAAAAAGGCACAAACTAGAAATTACTAATTCCCGCATAAAAGACATCACATAAACCACTTCCACCTCATCTATGGTACAGCATTCTGCACCAGCCTGCCCCTCCTGTAAACACAGCAACACTCTGCAAGCCACCTGACTGCAGGCTGGCAGAGCTTGTCTAAGAACACGAGCAGCCTTGTCTAGTGCAGGATGTCGCTTCTCATTGCAGGGGGTTGGACTGGATGGACTCTGAAGGTCCCTTTCAACTCAATGCATTCTATGACCTTGTGATGGTGGTAAAACTCTCTGCTACTTACTGCAAGTCTGGATGAGGCACTGAGCAGCTTGCTCTGGTTGGAGGTGTCCCTGCCTATGGCAGGGGGTTGGAACTGGATGATCTTTGAGGTCCCTTCCAACCCAATCCATTCTATGATTCTATAAGAACACATCCAACAAGACTATGGAAAGGGAACAGCTTTGAGATCACAATGATTTTGTCTTCTTTTCCAGCCATACTCCCTTTCTCTTGTCTATGAGGTCCCTTCCAACCCAATCCAAAAAGCAGTACTCAGAAGCAGAACATGTAACTGAGCTAGAGGTGTGTTTGTGGTGGTGGATGAGAAGCTCAATGTGAGCCATCAATGTGTGCCCACAGCCCAGAAAGCCAACCCCATCCTGGCTGCAGTCCCAGCAGTGTGGCCAGGAGGGTCAGGGAGGGAATTCTATCCCGCTGCTCCAGTGACCCCCCCCCACAATGCTGCCTCTAGTTTTGAGGCCCCCACCAGAAGGACATGGGCCCATTGGAGCAGGTCCAGAGGAGGTCATGAAGATGGTCAGGGTGCTGGAGCACCTCTGCTGTGAGGACAGGCTGAGAGAGTTGGGATTTTTCAATGTGGAGTTTTAAGAGCAGCCTGTGGGCAGACTTTAGAGCCTCTTTTGGTACCTAAAAGGGCAACAGGAAAAGAGAGGAGAGACTCATGGTCAGTGAGGGTAGGAATAGGATGAGGGGAAAGGTTTTAAACCAAAAGAGGGAAAAAACAGATTATATCTGAGGAAGAAATTCTAGACTGTGAGAGGAGTGAGCCTCTGGAACAGGTTGCCCAGAGAAGCTGTGGCTGCCCCATCCCTGGAGGGGTTCAAGGCCAGGCTGGATGGGGCTGAAGTGACCTGGGCTGATGGGAGGTGTCCCTGCCCAGGGTGGGGCCTTGGAACTAGATGATCTTTGAGATCCCTTTCAACTGTAATTTCATGGTTCTATGATGATTCTATAAGCAGCCATGTGAAAGGATTGATGTGTTGCTGAATTTTCTCAATAAAGAGTTTATAATCTTTTGATAGTAATGTGTTACTATATTACAGGACTTCATCTTGTTTTTCTTAAAGCATGTGGGGTGCAGAATATGATTCTGTTGGAGGATAACTAAAATGCATACTCTGCTGTTTGGATGCTGAATTCAAAACAACCAAGTTCATCTCTGACTTCCTACTCAGGAAATGCTGCCAATTGTTGACCTCAGAAAGAAACTGCAAATTACTATCAACAGCTTCAAGCAAAAAAACAATCTTCTAAGAAGAAATGCCGCAATAAAAGGACAGACATGAAAAAAGGTGCTACACTAAAATGCTGAAAAAAACCTAAAAATTTTGCAAAAAAATAACTGGCAAGGAATTATAGGGGTTGGTTCCCTTTCCAGTTGCTGGAATCATCAGCTGTAATGGTGCCAGGACTGAAGGAGAGAGCAAACACTCAGTAGCATCCTTCTATTATTCCACCTTAGGGAATACCACCAGTTTAATAACCACACCTGGCTTCACTTGCAGCCTGAAGTACACAATTTTTGTTTCATGAGAGAAAAAGATCCAAGACCCAACAACATGCAATGTTTTTGTTCATCAGTATCCCCAGCATTCTTTAAAACTGTGATTTTTTTTTTTGTTTTACAATATATATTGTTTTGAAACTAGTTCAAAGAGAATGGTATCTCACATAGAGTAAGATTCCCTAATTGGGTCACTTGATCATTACAGGTAACAGCATTTGCTTCCAGGACTACTGTTGCAGTAGTTGTTTGAACACTTACAATGATAGAAAGGTTCAGGTTGGAAGGGACCTTCAAGATCATCTAGTTCCAACTCCCCTGCCATGGGCAGGGACACATCCCACTAGACAAGTTCAAAACTAGCAAGTGTTTTCTACTGCTGTGACTCCTGCTGTGAAACAGAGGTGTACTCCAGCTCTGGAGCCCTCAGCACGAGAAGAACATGGATCTGTCAGACAGGGTCTAGAGGAGGCCATGAGAATGATCAGGGGCTGGAGCACCTCTCCTGTGAGGACAGGCTGAAATAGCTGGGGCTTTTAAGGCCAGAGAAGAGAAGGCTGCACCTAGGGAGACCTTACAGTGAGCTCCCAGTGCCTGAAGGGGCTCCAGGGAAGCTGAGGAGAGGCTGTTTGCCAGGGCATGGTGCCACAGGATGAGGGGCAATGGTTTGAAACTAGACGAGTGAAGGGTTAGGTTAGACATGAGGAAGTTCTTCCCCATGAGAGTGGTGAGACACTGACCCAGGTTGCCCAGAGAGGTGGTGGAGGCCCCATCAATGCCTGGAGATATTGAAGGCCAGGCTTGCTGAGGCTCTGAGCAACCTGATCTGGAGCAGGATGTCCCTGTCACTGCAGGGGGTTGGACTGGATGGCTTCTGAATGTCCCTTCCAACCCTATGATTCTATGCAGACTAGTGATTACATTCTACCTTTTTAAAAAGACAAATGCACAAATAATGTGGAAAAAGAACTGCAGAAGTAAGAATAAATTAAAAGTACACACAATTCCTTTACTGCCCTACTTCTCAAGCTGCTTCAAGCAGCAGGATCTACATGGAAGATGAGAGACACAATGTAGAGATAATTAGAATTTGTGTTAGTCACTCTGTGGCACACTTTAGCATCTTCTTTTGCTCCAACTGAATTTATGCAAACATTTCTCAAGCAACATGCTATGCAGAATGTTTAAAAGCATCTAAACCCAACACTTTAGAATGAAGATATTCAGTGAAATTAATTTTGTTTGGTTTTGGTTTGGGCTGTGATGCCCTTGTTTCTGCTATAGTAATCCAGCTATTATTTTCTTCCTTACATTATAACTGACAGGTTGAAGGAGTTGGAGTTGTTCAGTATGGAGAAGAGAAGGCTCAGGGGGAACCTCAGAGTAGCTTCTCAAGAAGGAGGTTACAGAAAGGCTGGGGTAGGACTTTTGAATACTGTCCAGGAGTAATGGATGCAAACTGGAAGAGGGGAGATTTAGTCTGGAGATAAGAAAGAAGTTCTTTCCTGTGAGGGCTGTGAAACAGTGGAGCAGGCTGGCCAGAGAGGTTGTGGATGTCCCCTCAATGCCTGGAGGTGTTTAAGGCCAGGCTTGATGAGACATTGAGCAACCTGGTGTAGTGGGAGATGTCCCTGCTCATGGCAGGGGGGCTGGAACTAGATAATCTTGAAGGTCCCTTCCAACCCAAACCATTCTATGATTTAATGATAAGAAATTAACACTGTAATTCCCAAGAAAAAAGAAGAAAACCTGCACAGAAGCTGGCACTGTACAAGGTACTTGCCCAGAAGAACTTACAAAATACAAAGATGACAGTGAATGGAGATAAGTCTGGCTCCAACTCTAAGCAAGCACACATGCACAAAACCTCCAAATACCTCTTGACCCTTTTTTTTCAGTGTGTGGAATTGTGAGGTGAGATTCCTGCAGAGAACAGATTCTTTATCCTCATGAGAACAACTATTGGACTAGCCTATATTCCAGCATACATTAACCGTGAGATCAATCTTAATTAATGGAAAGTAATAGCTGCAGTCACATTGGTCTGATGCTCTGGTCCTGCAGACATTGAGAGTTCTCACACAATAATACCACCTATGGGTCTGCTGCAGCTCAGCAGTGTTCCAGATGGGAGTTCCCTGCCTGCATTTTTCTGATGGAGATTTAGATCTGACTTAAGTTACCTCTCTATAAAGCCTGCAAAGATTTCAATATCTAATGCAAGTAAAATCTCTACTGCCAGTCCTTTCCCTACTGAAGACACTGTGTGCATTTTAAAGATGCTCAGATCTTTTCAGTTAACTTAAGCAGTTCACTGGAAAAAGAAAATAAGCTACGCTGTAAAAGAAAATGTAATATGAAAATGAGGAGTGAAAATAGT
The DNA here is from genome assembly GCA_013400935.1 of Turnix velox. NCBI lineage: Eukaryota > Metazoa > Chordata > Aves > Charadriiformes > Turnicidae > Turnix > Turnix velox. The sequence continues at coordinate 57,661 of VZTY01016242.1, read as the reverse complement.
TGTTTCAGGTACCTTTAAAAGATACCTCCAGTTCCCACAGCAGTGCGGTTTATGCGAAACCGAAATAATCTCTGTGTGAAGTGCGCCACGGTGTGGAAACCAGCAGCTCTGCAAAACCTATTCAGATCACAACCAACCACCTCTCGGATCCCAAAAATAAGGACTCACCTGCCTAAACATCAGGAAAGTCTTCTCTAGGAGTGTCTTAAATCATAGAATACCAGGGATTGGAAGGGACCTCAAGAGATCATCTAATCCAATCCCCTGCTAGAGCAGGAACACCCAGACCAGGTCACACAGGAAGGTGTCCAGATGGGTTTTGAATGTCTCCAGAGAAGGAGACTCCACAACCTCTCCAGGCAGTCTGTTCCAGTGTTCTGTTATCCTCACTGAGAAAATGGTTTTTCTTACATTTCTCTGGAACCTTCTACATTTCAGCTCGTACCCATTTCTCCTTGTCCTGTCATTGGAGGTCACTGAGAAGAGCCTGGCTCCGTCCTCTAGACACACACCCTACCCTTCACATACTTATAAACATTAATGAGGCCCCCTCCTCAGTCTCCTGGCAGGCAAAAAACTTTCCCCTTGGTCTATTTTAGGGTCAAAGCCAAAATTATTATGAGCATCCTTTCCTCATGCTTCCCTCAATAATCTGCTTGCTTTTTCCTTCAAAATGATGAAGGTACTTCGAGCAAATTACTGAATAGCTGTTTGCCAGTTACTCCAATGACACAAGCAAACAAATTAGCACATTTTGTAATATGAGGTAACAAACAAACCAGGACATTTCATCTTAAGGACATATTACATTTTGCTAAAGGATTGCATCTGAAAAATGAGCTTTCACTTATCACTTCTGGTGCTGGAGAAGCCATAAAATTTATACTTTCAACCCTAGAGGCTAATTGAAAGAAAGTGAACAGAGACAAAATAGGGTTTAAACTGAGGTTTTGGAACTCCTGTTCAGAGGTACCCATAAATACTGTTGTTCTGAACTTCTGGCCTCATCCTCTAAAAGCTACAACATCTAGGCTAAAGGAAGCACTTCTGTACATATCAATGTTTTTCAAACCTTGTCTTTTACTGATAAGGTTAAAAAGTATTTCAGTTTATACTGTTTAATACCAACAACAACTCCAAAAAGAGAGGATTAATGTATTAAAGATTCTGGGTTTGACAATAAAACAAAACTTAATATATTTTCAGTACTAACTAGTACTAATATTCTTCCGGTAATGCAGCAAACTGTCCAACAGAGGGTGACAAAGACTACAAAAGCAATAGAAACATCTATAGTCTGACTAAGAAAACGCACAGTTCAAGAAGAGACCACTTACTACAAAAATCTGAATAAGCTTCATTCCTCAAGAAATATTTTCAGTCAACTGTAAATCCTGACAACTTCTCAGAAAAATAACACTTAGGCATCTGATAGTTCAAAACTTACATAACCTAATTAAGTGCAGCCCTGAAAAGAGAAGGATTTAGGGGTGTCAGTGGGTAAGAAACTCAACATGAGCCAGCAGTGTGTACTTGCAGGCCAGAAGCCGACCCAGTCCTGGGCTGAGAGAACATCACTGCTGAGTAAAAAGGACTGCCAGTAAGACCTGACTTATACACAATCTGAGAAGACACCAGCTAAAAAGTAATCAAAATAAATACATAGTAAAGCATCATGATACAGACTGAAAAAAGAAATCTCCATTCCAGGCTGGACAAGGCGTCCATTCCAAATCTCCATTCCAGGAACAAGGTGTCCCTGCCTATGGCAGGGGGGTTGGAACTTGATGATCTTTAAGGTCCCTTCCAACACATACTATTCTATGATTTGATGATTCTATTCTGAAGTTTAATGAAAGGAAGGTATTATATATACTTTTATCTTATTTAAGCTTCTGATCATCTGGGTTTGATTCTTCCTTGGAATTTTCTGTAGAAAGCTACATATAAGGAAAAAACCTCACTCAAAGTCACTTTACACTTCTAGAACCCAGCCCATCAGCATCCTGTATTTTGTTTTCAGACGGTACTAAAACATCAGTTAAGAAATAAAATCCCTAATAATGAAAGTTAGCATTTTTCATTTCTGTTTCAGCTGCACCAGAGGCAGCAGCCATACCTTGCACTGCCCAGCCACGCAGATGGCAGTCCCATTCTGGTCACAGGGTGTCCCATCAATCACCTTTTCAGCTTGCCGCACGTAGAATCGGTAGCCGATGGCTCGGCAGTTCAGCTCACACTTCTGACTGCCCTTCACTGCAGAAAGAGAGACAAGTCCCCATTATAATGACCACGGCAGGAGTTTTAAAAAGGAAAAGCTCATTAAACTAACACTAATATTTGGGAGGAAGAAACCTGAATCCAACATGAAAGGCTGCATCAAACGCATGGAGATGAAAAACCCAACTCCATGGTGAACAGTCCAACACACCTCTATAAAACTTTTGCAGATATTTCAGATATTTTCCTAAATGACCAAAACTATTTTTGTATTTCCATAAAAATTTGTCCACATTCAATCTTCTTAAAGTATAGTAAGCTATCATGACAATTCTGGGGCCCTCAGTTGAAGAAGGACAGAGAACTGCTTGAGAGGGTCCAGAGCAGAGCCACAAAGGTGATGAAGGGATTGGAGCATCTCTCTTCTGAGGGAAGGCTAAGGTAACTGGGTCTTATTAGGTTGAAGAAGAGGTGACTGAGGGGGGACCACACAACCATCACAAAATTCAATGAGGACAAGTGCAGGGAGCTTTACCTGGGACAGGCCAAACCTCGTTATCTACACAGACTGGGGGATGGCTTGATAGAGAGCAGCTCTGAGGAAAAGACTTGGGAGTATTGGTGGATGAAAAGCTGGACATGAGTTAACAGTGTGTGTTCACAGCCCAGAAGTCAACTGTGTCCTGGGCTGCATCAGAAGAGCCTTGGCCAGCAGGTGGAGAGAGGTGATTCTGCCTCTGCTCTCGTGAGAGCCCACCTGGAGTTACTGTGTCCAGCTCTGAAGCCTCAGCACAACAAGGACGTGAACTGTTAGAGAGGGTCCAGGAGGCCAAGAGGATGATCAGGGGGCTGGAGCACCTCTCCTATGAGAGAGCTGAGGCTGCTGAGGCTGGAGAAGATTGCACCCGTGGAGAGACCTCCCAGCAGCCTCCCAGTGCCTGAAGGGACTGCAGGAAAGCTGGGGAGGGGCTGTTTCCGAGGGCATGGAGCCAGAGGACACGAGGCAGTGGTTTGAAACCAGAACAAGGCAGGGTTAGGTTCAACATTAGAAAGAAGAGAGGTGGTAGAGATCCCATCCCTGGAGACATCCAAAGCCAGGCTTGCTGAAGCTCTGAGCAACCTGATCTAGTGCAGGATGTCCTTGTCACTGCAGGGGGGTGGACTGGATGGCCTTTGAATGTCCCTTCCAACTCAGTGCATTCTATGATTCTATGCTGTACTACTTAGATGCTAAAACATTAAGAACTTAACAACTTCCCATATTAAAAGAAATATTAAAACAGTATTCCCAGGATTTCCAACTCCACTTAAGCAAATTTGAATCTTGTCCAAGACGTAACAAAAAGGCACAATACAAACAGGCAGTTATTTCAAATAGATAAGTCTTACATCTGTTATCCAAAAAAATATCAAACTTAAGCTCAACTTATGTTACCCCTGTGCAGCTCATTCTGAAATTTGGATCTTGGATTTCCCCTCATGTGGGCATTTAATTGCTGATTATACAGATCACCTATCACATCTGGTAACCTTATAATAAAAATCAATAATTGTAACTGAGGTCAAATGTCTGTTCACCTCATTCTTTTTGCAGAAGCTATACATGCTGTGCTCAACTAGGGAATTTTTCCATTATCTATTTTTTAAAGATAGATTCACTCACTTATCATTCTAAGGACTTGTTTAATTTAGTTTTTTGTTGGGTTTCTTTTTTGGAAAAAAAAAGAGAGAGATATTTCCTGCAGTTCATTGGCCAAGAATAACAGTTCATTTTAATGTCAAAATCGGTAATACTCTCAGCAGCTTAATCACTTCACACATCACTATTTTCAGAATTCTAAAATAAATATAATCCATCTCCAGTGATTCATTATGACTTAAATCAACTTGTCCATTTCTGTGTCTCAAAGTGTCCCATTCTTATAAACTGCAATACTAGCCATCAAGCAACACCTCCCCAGTGTACATTTTCTTATCTTTCCATTCTCCAAAATCAAGTTAAACTAGTCATTTAGGGTTTCAGAAATATCATGTGTTGGTTCCCTTAAGTACAAAGTATCCTAAAGTCTCATCACTATGTGCTCATCCCTCTCTTAGTATCTCTCTTAATTTGGTTTTGATTCTTTAAAATAATTATTGCTGAAGTTCTCAGTTTGCCTTCCAGAGCCCATGAAAAGTTTCATGCTACTCACAAAGATGAAGAAATTCACTGCCCATCATGCAAAAGGAATTCTATACAGTTCTTGGATCTATTGTTTCTTTTATTTAGGAGCTGATGAAGCATATTAACAGCCACAAGCAGACTGAGATTAGAATCATAGAATGACAGAATGGTTTGGGTTGGAAGGGACCTTAAAGATCATCTAGTTCCAACCCCCCCGCCATAGGCAACGACACCTCCCACTACACCAGGTTGCTCAGTGCCTCATCCAGCCTGGCCTTAAACACCTCCAGAGAGGGGGCATCCACAACATCACTGGGAAACCTCTACCACTGTCTCACCACCCTCACAGCAAAGAACTTCTTTCTTCTCTCCAGCCTAAATCTTCCCTCTTCCAATTTGCATCCGTTACTCCTAGTCCTGCCATCCTGGACCCTATTCAAAAGTCCTACCCCAGCGTTTCTGTAGCCCCCTGAAGGGGGTATTGAGAAGCTACTGTGAGGTACCCATGAGCCTTCTCTNGACCTGCTCCAACAGCTCAATGTCCTTCTTACATTGAAGGGTCCAGAACTGGACACAGTAACTCCAGGTGGGGCCTCACCAGAGCCCAGTAGAGGGGTAAAATCACCTCCCTTGACCTGCTGGCCACACTTCTCTTGATGCAGCCCAGGACTGGGTTGGCTTCTAGCCTGCAAGTACACACTGCTGGCTCATATTGAGTTTCTCATTCAATGACACCCCTAAATCCTTCTCTTCAGGGCTGCCCTCAAGCCACTCTCCACCCAGCTCACAGTAAAGATCCACCAGATGTAACTCGCTGCCCCTGGTTGCTAATGGCTGACACAACCCTGATGAACAGACAGGAGGCTGCACCAGAGCACCTGCAGGAGGTGCTTGTGCATTTTTCATGTCAGCTATTCCCTTCCTACTGCTTCCTCTTCCATCTTCACCTACCTCAGGCTGGGGGAGATGGGGCAGGGAGGAGACCAGACAGGAGGGATGGAGAAGCCAGGCCAGCAGCTTGACGAGATACAGAGAGAGCTGGACAGGCAGCTTGCCAGTGCAGGGAATTTCAATCTAATGATATTCTAAGGAAAAAATTTTACAAGAAAGACCATTCCAACTGCAATATATTCAGCTTCTCAAAGATAAATTAAAAATAAACCTGAAGCAAAAGAAAACCAGGAAAGAACATGCAAATCAAATCAAAATGCAACTAATGACACTGGGCACAACCACTCTCTTAACTGCCCTTCCAAAATGCAGCATGGTGCTCTCTTCTGTTCCAGCTACAGAGACTGCAAGCTGCATGGAGCCAGTACTGTGTCCTACTGCACACACATCACATCTCCCACCACAGAGCATGCACAGAGTGCAACCTGATTAAAAACACTGCAAAGAAACTTCGCCTTCACCATACAATGGTGAAGATGTCACTAGGAACTCTCTTTGATGGCTCCTCAGTCCAATTCTTAATTTAACATAAGACTCAGACTCCCTGTAGTTATCTATGAAGCAGTTCTAGCTCTCTGTAGAACATGACACAATGCTTTTACCATCTGTCAGGTTTTGTGAGTTTGCCTAAACATCTAAAAATATTTAATGACAAGCTCTGCAATTTGAGAAACATGTCCTGAGGGTGCCTAAAGAGAAGGGGCATGCACAGTCTTGGCAAGCAAATATCACTTTCATGCTAATGCTACATTATGGGATTGAGTTTAAATTAGGCTGTGTGCACACTGCCTTGTAAAGGCAACTTCAGGGCTTCTCTGCAACAAGCCAAAATCCACTCACCCACCACTGATTGTTCCAGGAACAAGCTGTCTCTGCAGAGCTCAGTTATTTTCAGGGCTGAGCTTGCCACAGGCTCTAATTCACAACTTACTCATAATAAAAACTGTGAATCTGCTTTACAGGTAGTGCAGTGGGGCAGAACAGACACTGGAAGAACTTCCAAGAGATGCCCCCATGTCTACTCATGTTAACATCTGCTGCAGTTAAACCTCAGCAATGCTGTGGGATTTTGGCAACAGATTTGGAGGTTAGAGACATTCCTGGTTACCCCAGAGAAGACCAAGGAGGGAGGAGAATCATAAAATCATAGAATGGTTTAGGTTGGAAGGGACCTTAAGGATCATCTAGTTCCCCTGCTATGGGAAGGGACACCTACCACTACACCAGGCTGCTCAATACCTAGCCCAGCCTGACATTGAGCACCTCCAGGGAGGGGGCATCCACAGCCTCTCTTGGCAACCTTCTTCCAGTGTCTCACAGGAAAGAACTTCTTTCTTATATTTATCTTCAATTTCCCCTCTTCCAATTTATACCCATTATTCCTAGTCCTGCCATCACATATCCTATTAGAAAGTCCTACCCCAGCCTTTCTGTAGGCCATGATTAGGAGCCTGGCACCTCTCAAGGCTGAGGAAGAGGAAGGCCATGACTTGGAGCTTAATACCTCTCAAGGTTGAGGAGGAAGAAGGACATGATTAGGAACCTGGCATCTCTCAGGCTTGCGTATCCACTGTACACTCTCAAAAAACTACAGTAAGTCAGTAAGTCTACAGGTTGATGTCATCTAAATAAAACAGTGATCTCTTCTGTTCAGAAGATGTCATTTAATATGTACTACATTCCCTTCCAGAACTTGCAGTTTTATGAAACCAAAATTTCAAAGGTTTTCTTTGCATATAGGAAGCAATTCAAGACAAACAGGAAAACAACAATGGGTCCAAACTCTAGGATTATAAACCTAGTGCTTTTGCACTCTGTTGTGGCCTTAAGCTGCCAGCTGCATTGTAGACACGAGTGTTACACCATGCCAGACAGACCTATATCTGACAATCCCAGATGCAAAACCACCCAGCACTGCTCACCTCCAGAGCTCAGCAGGGATAACAAGTGCTGATACAGCACTAAACATGTGTATTGGTTCATCCAGCTTCCTGCAGAAAGGAGGAAAATGTGTAGGAAACAAAGAATACCACATTCCCTACAAAGCTTTCAAGAAAGCTGAACTACTTTACTTAAGATTTCACTGTTTGGAGTAACAGACTGGGTTTTTCCAGCTGGTACTTGGGCATCAGTTGCAGATTTACCATTTCATGATGGAAGTTATCAGTCCCAACAGAATCACAGAATGGTTTGGGTTGGAAGGGACCTTAAATATCACCTAGTTCCAACCCCACAAACAGGTCTGAAGAGCAGGAAGAGCCTGTCACTTCTCAGGCTCCTACATTGGCTATACCTGTTAATAAAATCATAGTAAATTTACAGGTTGATGTCATCTAAATAAAACAGTGGACTCTTCTGTTTAAAAGATGTCATTTAAAATGTACTACATTTCCTTCCAGAACACCTCCCACTAGACCAGGCTGCTCAATGCCTCTTCCAGTCTGGCCTTTAACACCTCCAGGCATTGAAGGGCATCTCTGGGAAACCTCTTCCGGTGTCTCAGCAGCCTCACAGGAAAGAACTTCTTTCTTCTCTCCAGCCTAAATCTCCCCTCTTCCAATTTGCATCCATTAACCCTAGTCCTGGACCATATTAAAAAGTCCTACTCCAGCCTTGCTGTAGCCCCCCTTCAGGTATTGAGAAGTCACCTGACTCAGGCTGGGTTTCCACCAGCAGTCAGTGACATGTCTTTGAACTGATAAGGAGAAACTTGGCCTTTTTTACAGCAGATACCTGTAACCAGATCTCAAACTAACAGCAAACAAATGCTTCCCAGGAAATCATTATCGTGCAACTCCATTTGGTCTTTCCCGAAGAAATACTAATGTGGTGTGTAATCTATTTGTGACTTTTTTTGATACTTTGTCCTTATTAGGCTGGAGAACATCTCTTGACAATAACCAGAAACAGTTGTGTTTATTTTTTTCAATTTGTCCCTTTCAGTTTCATTAACTTCTTAAAAACCTTCATTACTTGGATTCAGATTTTTTTCAAAATAATTTTCCATTATTCATCTTCACATGTATTTAAATGATTTTCTTCACTGAGGTACAGATATTAAGTAAAAAAAAAAAAGTTCATAGTAACTTTGTAACAAAAATCCAAGTACATTTTATCAAATATGAAATCCTAAAGGAAAACATAATTCAAACAAACTCCTCAACTTTACCTGAATATACCACAGTTTGCTCTACTCCCAGATCCAGTAAATCCCATGTTAAATGGTCATTGCTAAACAGAGTCATTGAAGATTTTTTTTAAGTCAATGGAAATCCTTATGAAAGCCCCCGATATTCCCTAATCTTGTCCTTGTATTCAGCATTTATGACAATAAAAAAAATGCAATCATAGTAATTTGCCCAAATTACTTCCTCCATTTCTCTCAAATGCCTTTGTCATTAAAAAACTATTAATGCTACAAGCAGACTTCCTATCATCCAGGAAAAATAGCTGATAGTTGATTATTATTCCCCAATGAAATTTAAAGAAACAGAAAAAAGTAATTTATAAAAACACACACATTCATTCTCTCTTCACCAGCTGGACATCTGGAAATCTGCAAAAGGCCTAAGCTGGATGAGCTTTTATGAAATTTCTTTTTATACCAAGTATCTAAAATTTACCTCAATGTAGTATGAATGTTCTAACTGGTCTTGCTCTTAAAAGAGAAGACCATAGAGAGGTGGGAAGTTGTGATGTCCAATAAAAACTTCTGATTTGACCACAATGAACTGAGTCAAGTCTGCCATCCTGTATCAGGTCTACAAGAGAAATACAAAGAACTGCCCCACCAATCTTCAAAGGTTTTTTGTTTTTTTTTTTCATTTTATTTCAGTGTCTAGAAATAGTGATAACTCCTACAGCAAGGCATTTTGCACAGTAACAGCAGCATAACTACTCTATTGACATAAACACCAGGCATTTACCCCTTGAATGCCAGAGGATCAATATCAAAATATATATTTTTCTGCTCAGGTTACAGTTTTTATAGGCACTGGGGAAATCCTACAAACATAATTGAGACATAATTAAATAAATCACCTATAAACAAGTGTGCCTGCATATTGCAAGGTGGTCGGCCAGTCCCAGGTGAGGGTATTTCTATAACTTCCACTCACGGTGGAAATTTGGTCAAAGGCTTTGACAAACCACAACACGACTATCATAGAATCATGGAATGGTTTGGGTTGGAAGGGACCTTAAAGATCATCTAGTTCCAACCCTCCTGCCATGGGCACCTCCCACTAGACCAGGTTGCTCAATGCCTCATCCAGCCTGGCCTTAAACACCTCCAGGGATTGAGGAGGCATCCACAACCTCTCTGGCGTCTCTTCCAGTGTCTCATCACCCTCACAGGAAAGAACTTCTCTCTATTCTCCAGTCTAAATCTCTCCTCTTCCAATCTGAATCCATTACTCCTAGTCCTGCCATTCTGGACCCTATCCTGAGAGCCACTGAAGACACTGGCCACTGGATGTCTCCAATGCCCTATGTAAAAGTAGATTACACTTCTCTCAGTCAAATAAAAGTTTTTCTAAAAGGTATTTCTCTGCCAGCACTTGTACTTAGCATGCATTGCACAGCAGCCACACAGACATGCACCCTCTGCCCCTCAGGAGATGGCCTCAGGAGGTGGCAACTCCATGTGGACTGTGCTTCTGAGGAAGTTTTGAAGATGAGCTCCCAACATGTGAAACAGAAATTATTAAAATACTGCTAGGTAATCAGAAGAAAGCCAAAAACTACAGAACGGCTGGGGTAGGACTTTTTAATAGGATATGTGATGGCATGACCAGGAATAACAGATGTAAATTGGAAGAGGGGAGATTCAGGTTGGAGATATGAAAGAAGCTCTTTCCTGTGAGGGTGGTGAGACACTGGAAGAGGTTTGCCAGAGAGGCTGTGGATGCCTCCTCAATCACTGGAGGTGTTTAAGGCCAGGCTGGAAGAGGCATTGAGCAACCTGGTCTAGTGGGAGGTGTTCCTGCCCATGGCAGTGGGGTTGGAAGTAGGTTATCTTTAAGTTCCCTTCCACCCCAAACCATTCCATGATTCTATGGCCTCCTGCCACAGTCCTTTAATGAGAAAATAAATACTTCAGGATTAGTTAAAACAATCTGTGCTTTTATTTACAGATTCAATGGTATTTATTTCCTAAATTGTCATAAACATTAGTTAAAAAAAAAAGAATTTCCATTAGAGCATTGTTTTCACTCAGATGCCAGTGACCTGGAGCTCGGTTAGTTAACTTGAAAGCTGCTTTCCCTCTGGTAGTAGATAAAATCATAAACATTCAGTGTTTGTGGACTGGGTTTCGCATTATCACATTACATTTATTTTTAAGCCTATTCTTTTATAAAGGCTGCAGTGCTAGTTGCAGAGACTGAAGCTTACTTAGTAACTTTGCTTCTGGTTCTATTTCTTTTTTTTGTTTTTTTTTTTACATTTAAGTTTTCTAATTTTTCACCCTTCGATTGCTAGATATTAAGACCACCACAGAAAACTGAAAGGTACTGACCCAGTGAGCTTGAATTTGAGAAAACCTAAATGGAAGGCACTGGGAAGCCAGTTTCTGCTCCCTGATGCCAAGAGCTGGTCTCCACTGACTCTGAACCTTGGGAATACCCATCTGTGCTCTTTACAGCTGGATTTGAGAATAACAATGAAGCTCCTTCCTCACCTCCTGAGTTAGGCTTTGACATTCAAGTGGGCAGATATAGATGTCACTTCTTGATCTAGGTTGGAAGGGATCTTTCAGATCACTGCGTCCAACCCAACTCTGACAAGTCTCATATCCCAACAGGGACTTGAACCCTTGACTCTCAGTTTAGGAGTCTGACCCCCTCCCTACTGAGCTCCACACTCCCAGGTACTCACCCCTGGGCACCTGCAGAAATTGCCAGAGCAATGTCAGAGCAGTTACCTTTGGGAATTCCAGGTAGTGTGTTAGATGACAGAAAACCAGAAAAGGACACACTTTCTGAGCTGTGAAGCACAGAACAAGCTAAGGAAGGCTGAACAAGTCGACTCAGTTTTCATTTCCTGGAAAAATTCAGTGAGAATTGAAACCCACTACTCATAAAAACACCCATAAAACAATCAGTGCAGCAGTTTCAACTAGCATGGATTTGTCAAGCCAAGAATCTTGTCAAATCCATTTAATTTCCTTCTCCAAACAGGGGCTGTGTGGGGGAGAAGCAGTGGCTGCGATTTAGTTTAGCTTTTCTAAGGTGATTGACACTTCTTCAAGCTAGGAACATACCATATAGAAGAAAGTACTGTAAGAGCCTGGAGAAGAGACGACTCAGGGGGAGCCTCACAGTTAGCTTCTCAGTGCCTGAAGGTGTCTACAGAAAGGCTGGGGTAAGACTTTTGAATAGGGTCTAGGATGGCAGGACTAGGAGTGGCTTCTCTCCAAAGGAATGAAAATATGGAAGTGCAGATCTAAATATAAATATATTCAGATTTCAAAATGAGAAAGAAGGAAGACTTTCTTGCACCTTGCTGGACTCTATTCCAGAGAACTGCACCAAGGAGTATTAGCCCTTAATTGTAAAAATCAGAGTTAGTCTCTGGAAGTCAGTAAAATGTAAAATTTCTATCTTGGAAATCTTACCTCTACCTCTGGACTGCAGAAAACATAATTAAAATGCATAGTTTTCTGGCACCAAAAATCTATATGAAAAGCATCTTTATCTCAACCAGTGTACAGCTGAGAGTGCAACTGAGCAGGAGCAATGACACGACTAAGACTTAAAAGTCATCCTGGAAATACTAACACTATTATGCCAAAAACCAATCCATAGAGTAACTACCACAAATGCCTAGATAACATCAAACTTAGATATTTAGATTCCAGGCTGTTGATTTAAAGCCTGCTGTTCTCAGTTTATAAGAAAATTACTCTTAAATAATTAAATACACTGCAACTACTTCAAAGCATCTTCAGTATCCTTAGTATCAAGCAAACTCAGCTCACCGCTTGGGTCATCTCATTATAAATGCTTTAATAGGATGCTGGGGGTCAAACCATGAATCTTTAGTAGTTAAGTATATCCTTCAAAAGTAGGAAATCTTTCTCTTCAAGGACAACAATAACTACCACCATCAGGAAGCAAAACACAGCATGTTCATTTAAAGCTCGACTCTTTAATTCCCATACCACAGTAGCCAAGATCCTTGGTTGAAAGTATTAGACTCATTTTGAAGATTGGAAACAATAAAGTTTTCCACTTTTGAGAAATTTTAAGGTGCTAAAGTCACAACTTATGATCTCCTTAGAATGAATATGTAAGGCAAATTAGTCTGTTGCTTTGTGTCTACACAGCCAGGCAGTTACAAAATGATACAGAATTTTAGTGAAGACATGGGACACGGTGAAAATGTTTCCAAACCCTCAAAGAAAGCAAAGTTAATAAACCATGTCCAGCCACGCTACATTAATTGTTCCCTAAGCAATTAGGGGGGGAGTCGGAATGAATACTCAAATGTGCAAGTTATTTTTGAATGTCACAATCAATTCATGCTTGTTAGCTTAGCATAGAGAGACAGACAGATTAATACAGTTCCCTTTAAATTGCTGTTCTCCCTTCCTCAAGTTGGAGTCAACACAACACAAGCCTTTCAAGTCTGGCAGGAAGACTGCAGCCACATAGAAACACAGAATGGTTTGGGTTGGAAGGGACCTTCAAGATTATCTAGTTTTAAACCCCCTGCCATGGGCAGGAACACCTCCCTCTATACCAGGTTACTCAGTGCCCCGTCCAGCCTGGCCTTAAACACCTCCAGGGAGTGAGGGGGCATCCATAGCCTCTCTGGGCAACCTGTTTCACTGTCTCACCACCCTCACAAGAAAGAACTTCTTTCTTATCTCCAGCTTAGATCTCCCCTCTTCCAGTTTGCATCCATCACTCCTTGTCCTGTTGTCCTGCCATCCTGGACCCTATTAAAAAGTCCAACCCTTCCTTTTCTGGAGGCCCCCTTCAGGTATTGAGAAGCTACTGTGAGGTCCCCTCTAAGCCTTCTCTTCTCCAGAATCAACAATCCCAACCCCTTCAACCTGTCCTCATAAGGGAGGTGCTCCAGCCCTCACATCATCTACATGGCCTCTTCTGGACCCTCTCCAACAGCTCAATGTCCTTCTTATGTTGAGGGCTCCAGAACTGGACACAGTAACTCCAGCTGGTGACTGCTGTTGCTGATGGTGTGATGCATTACCCAGTCAGGGTAATCTGCATTGGGTGATGGTAGTGCATAAGGAAAAAGAAGTCAGACTCGATCTGTGGCTTGTTATGGCAGACTCTCACCAGGTTCAGCACAGTTTTATCATGATGATGCATTAGCTTTTTCTCCCAGTTGAGAGGCTGCCCCATGTTGTTCCATTTCTTTAAGGAGATGCACAAGGACTACTCTAAGTACAGGTTTGAAATGTGCAACCAAATCTGAGAGTGTGAGGGTCCTGAGCAACCCAAGAAAATTCTTTTTGTTGTATATGTCAGTCTAGAAACTGGGATAGGAAAAGTACCAGCTGTTTCCCAATCCCTTACTTTTTATGCAGTATGATCCATTACTCCTAGTCCTTCCATCCTGTACCCTACTGACATGTATGTACACTCTCCAAAATCAGAGGGCAAACACAGGTTCCGATTCACCTGTTCACCTGTTCAGGACAGACCTCAAGGAGGAAGAAACTGTGCTGAAATAGCAGAGGCAATTTCACTAACTGCAAAGAATCTGAAGTAGAAAGAAGGGGAAACTTCAGCAAAACACCATTGTGAAAAATAATGAATTGCACTGTCAGACTTTAAATTGTTTCTCCCTCAGCCAAAAGCAGCTGTACAAAAGGTGATGTTAACCATTAACCATTTTTCATTGAAACAGGTTCCAACTCTTTAAAAGAATCTATACATACAAGTTTTCAGCAACTCACTCTCCCCTCTTCAGAACTACTGCCTGCTCTTCTGGTGAAAACAAGCTGGGTAAGTCCTTTGAGCCGCATACTCCATGTGATGCCCAGTTCAAAATGAGCAATCAGGATTTGGGGGAGAAAAAAATCTCTTAACAAGAAACACAAGAGGGTTTTGCACTGTTATTCAATACGCAGACTAATAAATGCAATTAAACATTCCTTCTCTTTCAATACTCTTTTATTTGGCATTCCCCTCAGCTCTAAAATATTCCATGGTGAAAGAGGAGCATAGTATGAGCCAGCACTACCTGTCACTGGGAGGGGACAGCAACTTCACATCCAGTGCAATGGCTGTATCTTTGAAGAAGAATAGAGGGGAGGCAGAGCCAAACCAGAGCAGCTCTCAAGTTGCATTAGCTGCTGCTCTTCTGGAATTAATAATTATCAGACAAGAGATGTTGCCTCAGATTCTGAGGAGGAGATTGCTGATGAAATATTTGGAATATTGTGGGTCGCTTAAAGACCAGGGAGCTTCTGTTGTGGTACACCTGAGGATACTGACCCTACCAGTAGAAGATAAACCATATATATACCCATACTTTTGCTATTCCAAAGTTTATTGCCAGTATATTGATCAGCTTATATGCAACACAAATGTAGAACAAAGTTATATATTGAATCAATAGCATACTCTTGGGAACATCAATGAAGACACAAGAGAATTCAAAACATATGGAGGCATTTTCCTTGATTATGAACCATATTAAATAGGAAAATCATAGAATCATAGCATGGCTTGGGTTGGAAGGGACCTTAAAGATCACCTAGTTCAAAACCCCCTGCCATGGGCAGGGACCCCTCCCACTCAGATCAGGTATTAGTTACAACTGGGAATTACTGTAGACAGGTATGTGCCATAGACACAGTGCATGATACTTAACATTTGAACATTGACAGTGCACATGAGGATCTGATCCAGGGATTTGCACTGCTCTAGGATTCACACATGCATCAGGAAAACTGGATTGGTTCCATCGTTATGAGAGACTGCCCTAATCATGATTAAAACACCTTCCAAACTTCAAGTTATGCCACTAATTAAATAACACAGAGTAGTACAGCTTGCAACAGGGGATGGAGAAACAGTAATAGTCAGCCCTGGTGCCTGTGCAGGCACTCTTCACACCAGAGACTGCTCTCTCATGAGTCGTAGCTTCTTTCCTGTCAGCTATTGCACAGCAGACTTACACAATCCCAGAAATGTCAGGGATTGGAAGGGACCTCAAGAGATCATCTAGTCACGTCCCCCTGCCAGAGCAGGAACACACAGATCAGGTCACGCAGGAACATGTTGAGACAGGGTTTGAATGTCTCCAGAGAAGGAGACCCCACACCCACTCTGGGCAGCCTGTGCCACTCGTCTCTCACCCTCACCCTGACAAAGTTTTCGATCATACCTCTGTGGACCCTCCTGTGTTCCAGCTTGCACCCATTGACCTTTGTCCTATCATTGGAGGTCCCTGAGAAGAGCCTGGCTCCATCCTCCTGTCACTCTCCCTTTATATATTTATAAACATGAATGAGCCCTCAGTCTCCTCCAAGCTCAAGAGACCCAGCTCCCTCAGCCTTTCCTCGGAAGGGAGATGCTCCAATCCATCATCTTTGTTGCTCTGTGCTGTACCCTCTCTAGCAGTTTCCCCTGTCCTTCCTAAACTGAGGAAACCAGAACCAGACATAACATTCCAGATGTGGTCTCACCAGGACAGAGGAGGAGGAGAACCTCTCTTGACCTCACGGCCAGGCTGTCTCTCCACTTGTGAAAGTTAACAGACTTTAAAATAACCAGCTTCTAGGCAACTGAGTCCAATTAACTCATTTTGGAAATAGATGAGAATGCCTAGGGAAGGAGGTATGGATCAATCTAACTGTATTTAATTCCAAAAAAACCCAGAACTGGTAAAATATCAGACACAAATACAAAAAGTCATTTAAATTGCTTTATCTTCTAAACATTTTTCACCACTATTGAATCTCCAGCCTGTATGTACTTGGTGAAATTCTTTTGGTGATGATGCTAGGTGTTCATCTCCATTTGCAAACGTCTCCCTGAAGTACCAGTGTATGCCTGCAGACAAGAAGGTCAATCCAATCCTGGGCTGCATCAAAAGAAGTGTGGCCAGCAGGTCAAGAGAGGTGATTTTGCCGTTCTACTCAGCTCTGGTGAGGCCCAACCTGGAGATCTGGGATCCTCAAGAAGGACATTGAGCTGTTGGAGTGGGTCCAGAGGAGGCCACGGAGATAATCAAAGGGCTGGAGCACCTCCCTTATGAAGACAGGCTGAAGGAGTCGGGGTTGCTGAGCCTAGTGAAGAGAAGGCCCAGGGGGGACCTCATAGTAGCTTCTCAATACCTGAGGGGGACCTACAGAAAGGCAGGGGAAGGACTTTTTAGAAGGATATATGATCGAAGGACTAGAAATAGTGGATGTAAATTGGAAGAGGGCAGATTCAGGCTAAATAGAAGAAAGAAATTCTTCCCTGTGAGGGTGATGAAACACTGGAACAGGTTGCCCAGAGTGGTTGTGGATGTCCCCTCTCTGGAGGTGTTCAACACGAGGCTGGATGAGGCACTGAGCAACCTGGTCTAGTGAGAGGTGTTGGGGGGCTGGAACTAGATCCTTCCAACGCTAACTAATCTATGATTCTACTCTGCAACAGGCATCAAACAGGGTCAGGTCCCACAGAATCTCTCCAACAATAAAGATGGCTCATAGGGATGGGATGTGAAAGAAGTGTATGTCAAATGAGCTAAGTGTGTTAGAACATAATTACAGTCAGAAAATTATTCTTGATTTAGTATTTTATTTGCACTGAAAGACTATCACTGCCATTTCAGTGGTGACTGTGGCCAGAGTGGTGATGGCACTGACATGTTGTTTGGCACAAGGGAGCAGAACTAGAAACAGGAAGAAAAATACCTGCGGGTATGGTATGTGATTCAATATGTTTAATTTAGAATCAATGAGTTAACAGCATAGATAAGCAATTAACACAGTTTTTCCCTTTTATTTAGACTGAAAGCAGCTGAGACGATTTCAGAGTAATTTCTGAAAAGCTTACTACATTGGTATAGATCAAATTCCTTCTCATCAGTGTCTCCACCAAAAATGCATTTATAGTTGCTAGAGTTTCATTAGTCATGACACTTAATTTTTCCTTTAATACTATAAAGAATGCTAGATAAGAATAAAATAAATAGCATTTTAGGCAGGATGCTTCATATTACATCCTGCCATAGCTAAAACTTGCTTTATTGCTTGGGACTAAACAGAAACTAGTCATACTCAGTAAACTGCAAACAAAATCAGAACAAAACTTCCTCTTCTCACAGAAATATGCTTGTAATTGCAGAGAGCTGTGGCAAGAGTGCAAGACAGGCTGAGTCTCCTGTTCCTTAACACCAAGTAGCATCCTATCTGACAGGATACCACCATGAGCAGAGAAGATTTATGTTCTAAGTGAAACAGAAATCTTACTAAGAAAGCATGAAAAAATTGGCATCTGCATCTTCAAATCAGGTGTAGCTTCCAAAAGGAGAATTCCAAAGAAGGAACACTGCCTACAAATCTTCATCTTCATGCAGCAGACATGGCAGCAGTTCCATCCACAGCTGTTTTAGCAGCAAAAAACCTCCATAGTTTGGATATTATTGCAATTATAATCTGACCTCATTTTAAACTGGATTTTATCCAGTGTTCCTGCAATACCCCAAGGAGACTTGATCCACTGATGACTTCTAAACTGATTTTCATAGAACAGATCCAACATTTTTCAAATTTCTTCTTTAATTTCCCAGTGACTAACATGTGCTGTTTCCAACAAGATAATGTTTTATTCTAGTGAAGAAAACCAAAGCTTTTCATTTCATAAGCTCACCTTCTCCATGTATATGCTGCATCTTCTCTTTTCCAGCTCCCCTCCGAGAAAGAGAAGTGAAGCTGAGTTGGAATCACAGAATGGTTTGGGTTGGAAGGGACCTTAAAGATCATCTAGTTCCAACTCTGAAGCATCCAGCATTCAGCATTCTCTCCTCTTGCTGCTGGGTAATTTTTTAGCCCCAGAGAAAAGAGAGGAGAGGATGCACTTCAGCAGGGAGTTACTCCTTACATTTCATAGAAACATCGAATGGCTTGGGTTGGAAGGGACCTTCAAGATCACCTAGTTCCAACCCTCCTGCCATGGGCAGGGACACCTCCCACTACACCAGGTTGCTCAGTGCTTCATCCAGCCTGGCCTTAAACACCTCCAGGGATTAAAGGGGCATTCACAACCTCTCTGGGCAACCTCTTCCACTGTCTCATCACCCTCACAGGAAAGAACTTCTTTCTTATCTCCAGCCTAAATCTCCCCTCTTTCAATTTGGATCCATTAATCCTAGTCCTTCCATCACATATCCTATTAATAAGTCCTACAACTGCTGTTCTATAGCCCCCTTCAGGCATTGAGAAGCTACTATGAGGTCCCCCCCGATCCTTCTTTTCTCCAGGCTGGACAAGTTGCAGAAGGGCTGTGTCAGCCCAGCTAACCCACCTGCACCTTGCCAAATGCAGACTGACAGGGCTAAAGCTGCTATCCCTGGACAAAAGTACATTTGACATTTATAAGCTAAACTTTCCAACTTAGCAATTACCACTTGGAAAAATTTTAATTTTTTTCCTTTAAGATGAGGAAACTGCAAACTTTGTAGAGAAGGGACTGAAACCATTTTTCTAGACAACAACCACTGATTTTAACAGGAGCAATTCAATCTCCTTGGTGTTGTATAATCCCTTCAGCAAAGTCATGAAACACAAATGAAAACAAACACACAATTTTTGACTTACTCAAATTTATACAGTTGTATAAGCATTTAAATCTTGCTTTGCTGAATTGTAAAGTAGAGAACCTGTACAATACCCCATTCCCCAAGGTGAGCAGCAGCAGCCGCCAAAGGAAATCTGTAATTGCAGTTTCTGACAGTCAGGACATTAAAAAAACAAATAAGTACTGCAGAATGCTCTTACTGAAAATCCTCCAAATTTCAACATGGCAACAATCTCTCAATATTGTTTGAACACAAGCCATTTCAGCATGGCAACAATCTCTTAATATTGTTTGAACACAAACCAGAGGCTGAATGTTCTGCAATAAAATCTCTGTCAGTGACGCTAACAAAAATATTAGATTTCGGCAATATGCTGAGTTTTTAGAAATGGACATCTGTTTATATTTAGGTTCTTCATGTGACTACATTCAACAACAACAAATGGATGTGAGGATTCCTTTCCCCAGATCCTTCCAAAACTAATGGGAGACTATCAAGCTGACTAAAGTGAGAAATCAGCAGTGAAGGAAATCAAATCATGCCTGAGGGGAACCACTCCTACAGAAATTGAAGGGTAGAAACTGAAGTTCAAGATCGAGGATGGCAGGATTAGGAGTAATGGATGCAAATTGGAAGAGGGGAGATTCAGGATGGAGAGAAGAGAGGAGCTCTTTCCTGTGAAGGTGGTGAGACAGTGGAAGAGGTTGCCCAGAGGAGCTGTGGATGCCCCCTCAATCCCTGGAGGTGTTTAAGGCCAGGCTTGATGAGGCATTAAGCACCTGCGATTTTCGCGAGGTGTCCTGGCCCATGGCAGGGGGGTTGGAACTAGATGATCTTCAAGGTCCTTTCCAACCTAAACCATTCTATGATTCTATTCAAGTCATGGCAATCATTTGGCATGAGTAAGGATTGCTGGATTTAGCATGGAGTCTGTCCCTCAGTGCTTTCCATCCTTGTGTTGAGAAATTTGTCTCATCTCAAGGCTTCACCAGCTTCTCCATGTCATATCACAGTTTTGAAGCATGTAAAAGCAGAAACTTCCTAGGGCTGAGAAAACCTGGTTTCAAAACATATGAATTACAGAAAACTTAAATGACAGGCATGAAAGCACTGAGGAATCCACCTCTGCTCTTCCAGGGAGCAATTCCAGCCCATGGAAGGTCTCCATCCCCTGCACTCCCACGCTATTGCCACTGGTGGGGCAGCAGAGCAACTGTGTGGCTCTCAGAATGTCAGGATTTGAAGGGACCTCAAGAGATCGTCAAATACTATCTTCCTGCTGGAGCAGGAACACTCAGATCAGGTCACACAGGACTGTGACCCTGTGCCCAGGCAGGGTTTGAATGTCTCAGACACCCTCTCCGGGCAGCCTGTGCCACTCTTCTCTCACCCTCAAGCTGGCAAAGTTTTTTCTCCTATTTCTGTGGAACCTCCCATGTTCCAGCTTGCACCCACTGCCCCTTGTCCTATCACAGGAGGTCACTGAGAAGAGAGTGGTACCATCCTCCCGACACTCACTCTTTACNGAATCCACCTCTGCTCTTCCAGGGAGCAATTCCAGCCCATGGAAGGTCTCCATCCCCTGCACTCCCACGCTATTGCCACTGGTGGGGCAGCAGAGCAACTGTGTGGCTCTCAGAATGTCAGGATTTGAAGGGACCTCAAGAGATCGTCAAATACTATCTTCCTGCTGGAGCAGGAACACTCAGATCAGGTCACACAGGACTGTGACCCTGTGCCCAGGCAGGGTTTGAATGTCTCAGACACCCTCTCCGGGCAGCCTGTGCCACTCTTCTCTCACCCTCAAGCTGGCAAAGTTTTTTCTCCTATTTCTGTGGAACCTCCCATGTTCCAGCTTGCACCCACTGCCCCTTGTCCTATCACAGGAGGTCACTGAGAAGAGAGTGGTACCATCCTCCCGACACTCACTCTTTACATATTTATAAACATTAATGAAATAAAAAAATATAAATAAATAAAAGCATAACAGATCAAAGCAAAACTAGTAGCAAAACTACTAGAAGAACAAGGAGATTCACGCCTTCTGGATGGACTTTGTGGTTTAATATTTGCAAGTCAGCCAGGCTTGCTTTCACGAAGCCCCACACCAAAGACAGCTACAGTCGTCAAGAAGGATTTACAAACTCCAGCCACAATTATCAGCATTCCCTGTTGCTGAGTTCTGGGGAGTTCCTTGCCAACCATCTTAACATTCATGGCTGGCAAAGGACATGAGAAAGCCTCAAATTTGGGACACTGGTTTGCCGCTGTTGTAGTCTGTTTCAACAGGAAACTGAATTTTTTGTTTTAATGGGAAATTTTGAAAGAGCATTCAATGTCACTAGGACAAGAGAAGGTCTGTTTCCCAGCACTGCTCCAGGTCACTCACAAGGGTCTGTTGCAAAGAGTGCTTGAACTAGGAAATGAGGAAGAGACAGGGATGGACACAGAAAATTAGGTCTGTCTGGGAACAAACAAAAAGTGTAAACATTTGCCTCTCATTCCCATTAAGAAGTCACTAGGGGCTTATTTTTAGCTAATGCTGTCCTATTTCTCACACTTAGTTTTGTGGACATAAACAAGAGCAGCAGATCTTCATATTAATCTAGACTATATTAACACTGTATGTTCTCATAATTAACGATAAAATCATTCCTGTCAACAAAATGAATACAAGAAATTCATCCACGTTACTCAAATAAAGTACCTTGAGAAAGAACTCCAATTGAACTTTAACTTTCAGGACAGGAGGAAAAACAGAGTGAGAGCAGATTTTATTTGTTGCAATATGAAAGTAGACATCAGAAATATTTACACTGAACAGATGGAAGTGTGTTGAGCAAATGTTAAGAAGCTGGTTCCACAATATCAGAGATACTGGTAAACTAGACTGCAGTTCTTAATCAACTCAATCTCAAGCAACTGAATACATGTAAGAGGAACCAATGGTGATGCAAAACTCTAGGTGCTTTTATTATATTTTTAATTTATTGATTCCTCTAGGATATAATTTGAACAACTTATATCTAAATACACTCCACAAAAATCTGTTTATTCAATATTCTCTCTTTAAAGCTGTTTCTTACTTAAAGAAGAGAAAATGCAGTGGGTTTCCTTGGGAAAATTATATATAAATAAATTCCATAAAACCCTGTTAATTCAGTACCTCTCTTTAAAGCTGTTTCTTAATCATAGAATGGTTTGGGTTGGAAGGGACCTTAAAGATCATCTAGTTCCAGCCCCCATGCCATGGGTAGGACCACCTCCCACTAGACCAGGTTGCTCAGTGCCTCATCCAGCCTGGCCTTAAATGCCTCCAGGGAGGGGGCATCCACAGCCTCTCTGGGCAAAGATAATTTGAACAACTTATATATAAATACACTCCACAAAAATCTGTTCATTAAAGTTGTTTGTTTCTTAAAGAAGAGAAAAGGCAAATGCAGTTGGTTTCCTTGGGGAAATGTGCTTAGGAATACACATTTCCCGTAAATTAAGTAATCCGACCAATGTAAATGCTTTCAAAACAGATTCCTTTGTATTGCCACTTAGCATCAATCACAGAATCACAGAATATCAGGGACTTGAAGGGATCTCGAGAAATCATCCAGTCCCATACCCCCGCTGAAGCAGGAAAACCCAGATAAGGTCACACAGGAAGACATCCAGACAGGGTTTGAATGTCTCCAGAGGAGACCCCACACCCTCTCTGGGCAGCCTGTTCTGTCACCCCCACAATACTCCCATAATCCTGTTTTCACAGTTATGTTAATGATCTGCCACATTTAGTTCTGGGTTGCAGGGACTGCACAGAGTTCCCCTTTAGAGGCACACAAACCAGCCACCAGCTCCTGCAGTCTGGGTCCTGCCCAGAACCACAGCCGCAGCAACTCACCTCTCCACAAGATGCACAAACCTCAGCATCATAAAAAATAATGTTCAGGTGAAAAAGGGTGGAATACAAAATTCCCACTGACCACCATGGAGTAAGTACATATCCTACAGAGCTTCTAAACACAGCATATAGTGACCTCCAATGACAGGACAAGGGGCAACAGAAGCTGGAACTCAGGAGATTCCAAAGAAACAGGAGAAAAAAGTTTTTCACATTGAGGGTGACAGAACAGTGGCACAAGCTGCCTGGAGAGGGTGTGGGGTCTCCTTCTCTGGACACATTCAAGCCCCACCTGGACACCTTCCTGTGTGACCTGTCTGGGTGCTCCTGCACTGGCAGGAGGACTGGACTAGATGATCTCTTGAGGTCCTTTCCAAACCCTTATAGTCTGTGTTTCTGTAACAGTGCTACTGGCTCAGATGACTCCTCATGATGGAGTAGATGTTTGGCAGAGCCCTCTCCTGATGACAAAGCAAGGTGCCCCGTGCTTAGCCAGTGCATAATCACAGCAAAAAACACCAGATAAGCAAATAAATGAGATGGCAGCAAGACTTGTTATCTTCATTTAGTTTTTGCTGGTTTCCTCTCTGAAATTCCAACTGAGACTTTCTGAAGGCAAATCAGAAGAGGGCACTGCCTTTTCCAGAAGTCACCTATCCACAAGAAGGATGAAATCACGCCGCTTTATGCTAGTCATGACTCCCACTACTGCATTTACTAAAGTTCAGAAAGTCTGCTGACCCAAAAAATACTCACAGCCTCTGGTCAGCCTCCGGGTACATTTTGAGACAGTTTCGGTTAGTTGGAGTTGGGGAGCCCTGTTTTTTTTATGCTGACCTCTAGATGGCCAGGAGCAGTCAACATAAAATCCCCAAGTCATAGAATCATAGAATGATTTGGGTTGGAAGGGACCTTAAAGATCATCTAGTTCCAACCCCCCTGCGATTGGCAGGGACACCTCCCACTAGACCAGGTTGCTTAGTGCCTCACTATCTGCTGCTTCATTTTTAGACTTTTATTCTGACATGCATTCGGAATACTGAACTGACTAAAGTGAAGAACTTTAGTCCGGGGTGTAGCAAGAAGCAATTCTTTCTGTGGTTGTTCAGTTTATTGTTGGGATGCTGGAAGGCTCAGCTTTCTTCTCTTTTCATAGGTTACTGTAGAAATAGCAGCTCAGTCACAGCACAGCCTCTGAGCTTACTTTTTGCCCGTTTTCCCTTTTATTGAAGCTCACAGAGATCGAGCTGATTGTCCAAGGTCACCCAGAGAGCAAACGTCCCAAAAGGATTACAACTCCCTCTCCCTCCCTTGCCTGCCTGGAATTCTTTATGCTGAATCACCCAGCAAAGCTAAATCTTCCTACCTGAAAGCTTGCTCCACTTCTCCCCCATTCTTCTGTTTTAAATTCGTTGCCTCTCTAAGGCCAGAAAACAGTGTGTGACTCAGCGACCTTTATTTCTTCTATTGTATTTCTCAGTAATAAGAATCAGTGCATAATTAAGCCACATCTTTGAGTATTTATCTAGTTTCTTTTCTTAAAGAGCTGTTCCTTTGCTACAGCCTTTGAAACTCGGAGTAAACAGCTTTTCTATACCAGCCAACTCCTTTTCAAAAACATGGGGACCTTTTTTCTTGCACTGAATTTATTTGGTTTCTGTGGACTAGTTTGATTTGGGCTTGGTGATCTTGAGGGTCTTTTCCAACCTATGATTCTATGATTCAATGACTGTTGAAGGCTCCACAGGGATTAGCAACCAACTTCTTGCACCAGAAAGAACAGGGACTCTAACCTGTGCTTAAAAATTAGCTATTTTATATGGCCCTTAAGAAAGATACCTATATTAAAAGACTTTACAAGCATTTACTAACAAGACAGGCATTCCACACAATGTTTGCTATCCCCAGCTGATATGCTTAGGCTGTGACTCCATTATTGCCTTCATGTAGATATCACAGCTTTTACTCCTGCTGTTTTAAGTGATTCTTTCTAAGAAAATACATGGATGCAGATGCAAATATGCAACACTGTAAAAGGTAACCCAAAGAACAAAGTTGTCTCAACCTTGTCATCAGGGATTCAACCACCAGATGCCCTAGAACTTAGGCTAACTCCTTGACAAGAGTATGCAACAGCTTGCTGGAGACACAGAACCTGTCCTTGAGATGGAATGTGGATCAAGGTAGAGTCATGAAGTAGGAAGAAGAGTCCTATGCTGTTCCATGTGAACAGCAGCGTATCTGGGGCTGTGATTTGGTACTTTTAACAACAGAGCAATGCAACAAGCAAGAGACACTCATGAAGCTGTTGAAATTAAGGTGTCAAAGCAGATTGATCACTGCTGCTGCATGGACCTTAGATAAACTTTGGTCACTATAACATCATTGTAATATGAAAACACACCACTTAGTCTAAGGCTACCTGCCTTCAGGGAAGTCCTCACCACAGAACTGCCTCCTTGGGCATGCGTGGTGCCTTCACCTGATGAAGGTGGAGTCTGGTGAAAGCCCAAGAGACACAACATGAGATGGGGAGGCAGCAGGTGTGTCACCTAGCATAGAAGATGAAACCTCAGCAGCCTCTAGTGTGGAAGCTTCTCCCACCCTCTAGAATTGGTGGGATGTCTTGGACCCATGGAGGCCTCTCTCACCGAGAACCAACACAATCAGGACCCATCAGGACCTGGGACCTTGGGATGCCTTGGACCCGTGGTGGTAGTTATTATATTCTTTCCCATCTTTCCTTCTACTTTACCCTTTTAACTTTCTATCACTTCCTGCTTATCATGCAACTCTTACGGGTGGAATAATAATCATGGAATGATTTGAGTTGGAAGGGACCTTAAAGATGATCTAGTCCAAATCCTCCCGCCATGGACCTGTACCTCCCACTACACCAGGTTGTTCAGTGCCTCATCCAGCCTGGCCTTAAACACCTCCAGGGATTGAGGGGGGCATCCACAACCTCTCTGAGCAACTTCTTTCAATGTTTCACCACTCTCACTGTAAAGAATTTCAGCCTTTGCATTGCTTGATTAAAGCTTAACCCCTGTGTGTTGTTTGCCTTAATTTTTGCACTTTGGGATTGTAACCACAAAGAACTTCCATGAGTCTCTGAGTGGACCACGACAAATGCCTAACAGTGAAGGAAAGGGAGCAGGGAGCAGGGCTCACAGCCAGCCATGTAGCAGAAAGGTATGACAGATCCTGTCTTGGCTGAAGAACCTTGCTCTGGCCTTCACAGCAGAAATGCACATGGGTAATCTAGCAATTCAGAAATCTCTTCCAGCCCACTGGAAACATTTCCAAATTCAGAACAAGTGAGGCAACTCTTGGAAGAAGCAGCAAGGAGCAATTCACATCTTTCTATGAGGTAAACTGGTCATTTCAGTTTGTGATTTATTGGAAGTATTAAAGGCAAGCTACTAAAATCTTCACTCTCTGGATCTAAAACAAGCAGAGATACCACATGCTTCATAGACATGTACAGCATTACCTTTTTCTCTTGAGGCTCAAGGGAAACAAAAATACCACTCCCTCAATTCTTCAAGGTACCCATAGCACATATCTCACATTCGAAAGGACAAGACTTTCCCTGTCTCAGTAACCAGAAGCAAAGGTATTATTTGTATGTATGTTGGAGATAGTCAGTGGCACTTCAAAAACTACTCTCATGAATTGCAGATGGCAAGGCTGACCACACTATCCAGCTCTGAATTCCCAAAGTGACCCAGGGACAGAACATGTTCTCTAGTGATGAGCCAGCATGAAATAAAGACATCGGTGAAAACTGCAGAGGAGGCATCTCTCCACAGTGACCAGACCTGCCCTTTGGTGGAACACAAAGCCAGCATTCCTTTTCCCTCAAACCTCTCTGCCCCATTAAGACAGGGCAGACACACACCCAGGTAGGTGCTGACACTCACCAAAGCTGGCTGGACACAGTCCTGATGTCACACCTGAACTGCACAGAGGCACCAGTGTGATAGAATCATAGAATGATTTGGATTGGAAGGGACCTTAATGATCATCTAGTTCCAACCTCCCTGCCATGGGCAGGGACACCTCCCACTACACCAGGTTGCTCAATGCCTCATCCAGCCTAGCCTTAAACATCTCCAGGCATTGAGAGGGCATCCACAACCTCTCTGGGCAACCTCTCCCACTGGCTCACCACCCTCACAGGAAAGAACTTCTTTCTTATCTCCAGCCTAAATCTCCCCTCTTCCAATTTGCATCCATTACTCCCTGGACCCTATGAAAAAGTCCTGCCCCTGCCTTTCCTGAGGCCCCTTCAGGTACTGAGAAGCTAACTGTGACGTTCCCCCTGAGCCTTCTCTTCTCCAGGCTCAACAACCCCAAATCCTACAGCCTGCCCTCAGAAGGGAGGTGCTCTCATCATCTTTATGGCCATTTTCAGTAGACAGTGAAAAATCACAGAAACTTCTCAGCAAAGCATAAATGTCTAGGTTTGAGATAGACTGGGTTCCTGCATACAAGGTGTCCCTGAAAGCAATAACCAGCCTTCACTGTTCCTTCACCTAGCCCATGCTTGGCTCTTCGAGCATTTTTCTTTAAGGTATTATAGGAAACTGACTTACCAACCACAAACACTCGGGAACATGTAAAAAATCATTTTTCAGTGAATTCTAGATCATGATATATGAAAGCCAAGAACTATTCTATTCCAAACATCATGGTTGTACAAGCCTAAGGGCATGTACTACCCTTCTAGGAAAAAGGCAGGGCTATCAATTACCAAGACTGAGAGGGAGATCAACTAACAGTGACTTGGAGGGAGCCAAATTATTCCCACCTGAGGAGGAGGGAATCTACAGGGAGCCTCTGGATCCTTTTGGTAGGACATGGGATGGTGTCCAAGTCACAAATTAAGCCCTGCAAATGTGGGCCTGAGAGAAGGGACAACGCAGGTCTCTGCGAACAGAAGTGCTAAATACTTAGGAAAAAAACCACTAATAATGAATCACAGAATCACAGAATATCAGGAATTGGGAGGGACCTCGAGGATCATCTAGTCCAATCCCCCTGTCAGAGCAGAAAACACATAAAATTTATAAACTTCAAACTCCAGGTGTTGTGTGCTGAATAACACCAATGTTCTTTGCAAAAGAATTAATTTTTAAAAAAATGGATAACTTCCTTTTTTTTCTCTTATTATACCCTCTTTTTTCTTGCTATCAAATCTGATCACTTCTAATGGTAAGTCCTCTTAAACTTACTTAAATTCTTGTGTGGCATGTCACTGCTTTCATTAAAAGCTTTCTAATACATAGATTTTATCAAACAGCGGATACCAAACACTTTTCAGATGGACAAGCTGAATAGCAGATTTTCAACCATACTACTAACAGGAAATCATAAAGTCTTCTTTATAAACTGCTAATAAAATAATCAACTCAACATGGAAAGTAATAAGCATTCCAGTGATGAGACAAGAATTTTCCATGAAGTGCCCTATTTCAAAGAATCATAGAATGGTTTGGGTTGGAAGGGACCCTAAAGATCGTCTAGTTCCAACCCTGCTGTCATAGGTGGGGACACCTCCTGCTTCGAATCCCCATCGAGCCTGGCCTTGAACTCTACCACGGATGAGGCCTCCCCAGCTTCTCTGGGCAACCTGTGCAAGTGTCTCACCAGGCTCATGGTGAAAAATTTCTGCACAAAAGCTAATCTAAATCTCCCCTCTTTCACTTTGAAATCATTACCCCTCATCCTACTGCTACATTCGGTGATAGAATCCTCTCTATCTTTCCTGTAAGCCCCAAAGTAATATCACTCTTATAGAATCATAGAAGGGTTGGGTTGGAAGGGACCTTAATGATCATCTTGTTCCAAACCTCTGCCATGGGCAGGGACACCTCCCACTACACCAGGTTGCCCAATGTCTCATCCAGCCCTGCCTTAAACACCTCCAGGGACTGAGGGGCTAGCAACAACCACTATGGGCAACCTGTTCTTGTGTTTCACTACCCTCAGCATAAAGAATTTCTTCCTTACATCTAGCCTGAATCTACCCTCTTCCAATGTACACCCTTTATTTCTAGTCCTTCCATTACATATCCTATTAAGAAGTCCTTCCCCAGCCTTTCTGTAGCCACCTTCAGGCACTGAGAAGCTACTCTGAGGTCCCCTCTGAGCCTTCTGCTCACCAAACTGAACCCCAACTCCTTCAGCCTGTCTTCATAAGGAAGTTTCTCTAGCCCTCTCATCATCTTCGTGGCCTCCTCTGGACCTGCTCCAACAGCTCAATGTCCTTCTTACATTGAGGATCCCAGAACTGGACAGAGTAACTACAGGTGGGGCCTCACCAAAGCCCAGTAGAGTGGCAAAATCAACTCTCTTGACCTACAGGCCACACTTCTCTTGAAATAACTCTATTCAATAATTCAGCAATAACTGTATTCAATTTATAGTTTTAGGTCATCACTTTAAAATGCTTTTATGGCTGTTGCTTTTGATATTACAGGGGTTTTTTTTATATTACAGAGTGTCTGCTCATTCCTAAAACAGTTTGAGGATTTACAGGCATCAAGTCTCATTTCTCTTCAAATTTTTTTTTTGTTTTTAAACTGGTTTTATATTATGGTTACGAAGAGACAAACTGCCTACTTACTCCAACTAACTACAGTTCTAGAGGGGAAGAAATTAACATATGTTGTATAAACTTGGGTCAAACTAAACTCTGAAATCACAATTTCTGAATCCTGACTTACCCTTAAAGGGCACAGAATTACACAGTCATCCCACTGGGTTTCCCATTACGCACTTAGAAGAAAACAGGTTTACTTTATAAAAAGATAGCAGCAGTAAGAAAATACTGTGCCATTTCTCAGTTTTGGGGACTTTTCAGAACAAGATTAACTTCTGATTTGGATCTTACAATTCTTTGTTTACAGTCAAAAAACCATTGAATTGCAGAGCTGCTACTGATATGCATTTGTATAAACAAAACCAGATGCAAACCTATGACTTGTCTTCCATTCATACGTAATTCAGTTCTCGTTTCTCTCACACCAGTTTGCGATTCCTTGGGGCACTCCTGGGACACAATAGAGTTGCAAGCACAAGGACTCAGGCTTTCACATAACCCACAATTGTTCCCAGCATCACAATTAAAGGAATTTGAAAATATACTATAAAACTGAAGAAAATGTCAAAATTAAATGCTTCAAAATTACATACTTTATGTTTTCTGTTTCTGTAAGCCAGCTGAAACTTCATTAAATAAGTGGAACACATTAACATGCAAGGTATGTCACCTGAGCTGCATCTAAAGGCAATGAAATTCATTAATACAATGAGTGCTTTTACTATCTCACAATATAAGATGGAAGTAGAAGGGCCTCTTGGGACACAGACTTTAAAAAAAAAAACAACAAAAAACACAAAACAAAAATTACCAAAAATAATCCTAGAAAAACAGTCTTTTAGAGTAACAGCACATTAGTCCTCAAACAAACTCTATTGATAAGAGGCAATATTCTCAGAAAGAATCAGCAGTAAGATTTTTTTTCAAAAAAAGCTTTCTTCATTACAATTCAAATAAAAAGAAACACCTGAATTTTATCTTAAGAGCTACAATATCCTAGCCTGCAGAAAAATCCTATCAAAATTCAGATTTGTGCTGGACACCACAGCCATGTCTTGTCTGAAAACTTACCCCTGCCCTAAATTCTGTCTGTACTTGAGGACCCTGTCCTGCAGCTTATGCAGAGCAAGACGAGGTATCACCTCCAGCATGTGCTAATATCTCGGCCCTGCTAATATAGACTCATAGAATAGTTTGGGTTGGAAGGGGCCTTTAACATCATCTAGTTCCACACCCCCTGCTATGGGCAGGGACACCTCCCACTAGATCAGGTTGCTCAGTGCCTCGTCCAGCCTGGGCTTAAACTATTTCCAGAGAGGAGGAACCACAAGCTCTTTCTGGCTAAAGGGAGCTGAGAAGGCAAATAAGACACAGACTCTAACCTCTCTGGGGTGTCTACAGGCTGAAGGAGTTGGGGATGTTGAGCCTGGAGAAGAGAAGGCTCAGGGGGTAGCATCTCAATACCTGAAGGGAGCTACAGAAAGGGTGGGTTAGGACTTTCAAATAGTGTCCAGGATGGCAGGATGAGGAGTAATGGATGCAAATTGGAAGAGGGGATATTTAGGTTGGAGAGAAGAAAGAAGTTCTTTCCTGTGAGGGTGTTGAGATACTGGAAGAGGTTTCCCAGAGAGGCTGTGAATGCCCCTCAATCCCTGGAGGTGTTTAAGGCCATGGTGGATGGGACAAGGCATTGAGTAACCTGGTCTAGTGGAAGGTGCCCCTGCCCATGACAGGGGGGGTGGAACTAGATGATCTTTAAGGTCCCTTCCAACCCAAACTGTTCTGTGATTCTATGTCATTTGCAAACACAGGCAAACTGTCAGGTTTCCTGTTTTCATTGCAGCTGATGCCCACGCTCACCAGGTTGGACTATTACCAAGCATAGTAACACAAGCTTTCCAAACTCAATACTTGGTGGGAACTATGCTCAGTATCACAGAATCATAGAACGGTTGGGGTTGGAAGGGACCTTAAAAACCATCTAGTTCCAATCCCCCTGCCATAGGCAGGGACACCTCCCATTACAGGTGGTATCTAATGGGAACAAGTGCTTCTGTCAACAAAAAGTCAAGTTCCATGTGAATGAAATAAAAGTTTCAATAATCAAGTACTATAATAAACATTTATTGTAATATTTAGTGAAATCATTGCAATGTTGCAATAATTTCTAATGCCTTTTTAAAGCCGCAATAAATATTTTAATATGTAAAATTAATATTTTAATATGTAAAGCAGCATAGTTTCATCCATTATAAACTGACAATCCTTTGGAGTCTATGAGATGAGCCAAATAAACCCCATGCAAGGCTGCACATACACAATTGCTCAACAGTGGGGGTGGATTCAACAGTGTATAAATAAGATAAGGCTCACTGCTGGTGTACTGAGCCACCGGAAAGTTTTACAATTTCTTTGTCTACAGGTCAGTGAACTAAAAATCATATTTCAGAGCTGACTACTGGGAACTGTTTATTTTTGTCTTGTGGTAAACATTTCTTCCATGAAAATGAAACCCAGATAAGCAGATAGATTAGCAGCAAACTTCATCAGAATGAATACCAACATGGAAGAATAAAAGCAAAAGCTTATTTGTCCAAACAGTGGTGCCTGTCAGTGTCTGTCTGCATGCACTGGGCAGCACTGATAGGAATAGTACAGTCAGACAGCAAGCCTGATTTGAAATCAAAAATTACTTAAGTCTTCCACCATATTTTTTTTAGGATTTCGATTATTAAAAGCTGCTGTAACCAAATTGTACAAATTGGGATTTTAAAATTCCAGACAGGGTTAAGTTACTGTTGCTTCCCCTCCACTCATGCTGAATTAAATTTTGCAGGTCTTTCATGCTAACCCACTATTCCAATTATTTCATTTGGTGACCAACATACTTGAGAATATGAGGACTTTCTGTAGACTGAGGTAGCAGCAGTAAAAATAAAGGGTTAATGTTATTATGGGATGAGCCAGAGCTGACTTCCCACCCCCTGGGTATTAGAAAAAGGGCCAAAGGCAATGCTCTATTCAAAGATCATTCAATCCTTTAAATTTCCTGCAGGGTAATGCTAAATACTAACTGGAGATTTAAGTTTGGTTCCCGGCTCTGGAGTAAGAGCAGGCAGACTTTCCTATTTCTCAGGATCACGTTTCCCTGTCTCAGCCCCACAGGGCTGGTGCTGAGGGTGTCTACTGATGGATTCTCCATCCTGCACATGAGCACTTCTTCAAAACTTAAGACCAACTTCTAATAATTTATACACTTTGGGACTACTTATAAAATTTGATACGAAAGGTTGTCTTCTGTTGTAGGACTTTTAAAGCAGGCGATAGGGAAATGCAGCAGAGCTGAACAAACATGGGGACAGAAGTCCCTGCCCAGCCTACCTTTGTGAATGAGACACAGGTTGAGTATTTGCCACAGGATGGGTCTTTGTATTTGGTGTAGATAAAACTGAATGACCATCAGTATAAATGAATAAATAAGAGAGAAAAATGAGAGAAGCTATTCCATTTACCAAGCAGACAGTGGTCCATACAGTCCAGTAACATTTCTCACCAACACTGAGATCAATGGTCAATAGAGAAAGACAAACTTTTTGATGATCTTAGACTCAGATCCTTTCACAAATGAGGAAATAAATAACCAGAGTTTTCTTACAATTACTCTTAAACTAAAAATACACAGTATTGAAGATATACAGTACAAGAAACAAACAAACAATCAATGCATGAACAGCTAAAAGAAGGGGGATGGGGCTAGATGATGTCTTGAGGTCCCTCCCAACCCCTGATATTGTGTGTGATTCTGTGTAAGTACATTAAAAAAAGATTAAGAGGGGCATTTAGTAAAGCTGATGTTTCAGAAGAAGTAAGAGCAAAATAAAGGCCCAAAACTGACCCCAAAATCTAACTCATTGAAAAAAGAAACACTTGACACTGACAGAATCACAGAATACATTGAGTTGAAGGACCTTCACTGGTCATCACACAGCAAATAAGCACATTGTTTTTGGCAGCTTTCCCAATTAAATTTCTGTATGTCATGGAGAGAAAATTTAGAGTCACAGAATGTGTTGAGTTGAAAGGGAGCTTCGAATGCCTCCCAGTCCAACCCCCTGCAGTGACAGGGACATCCTGATCAGGTTGCTCAGAGCCTCAGCAAGCCTGGCCTCTACAACCTCTGTGGGCTACCTGGGCCAGTGTCTCACCACCCTCATGGGAGAAGCTCCTTCCTATTTACATTTATTCTATGTTTGCTGCTGAAATTCAGATTTTATTAACAAAAAAACACTGGGAATCATGTTTCCATACATACTCTTCAATCTCCATGGCACAGACTACTTCTGTGGCAGTCACGGACTCTGAAGCAACAGCTCTGGCACCAGATGGTGTTCTCAAACCTGCTACCATCAGCCTAAAGAGGAAAAGGATGCAAAGAAAGCAACCTCTTCTTGCTTCCAGCTCTCCATTTCAGGCTGGCCAAGTGAAACCAGCCATACTGGTGAATTAAATTCTATCACTTACACCACAACTGAAGTTAACAGGCAGTTTGTAGATGGCAGATCTAATCATACTGCATAAAAAGTGAGGGATTAGGAAACAGCTGGTACTTTTCCTTTCCCATGAGGGTTTCTAGACTGATATATACAACAAAAGGAATTTTCTTGGGTTGTTCTCACACTCTCAGACCCGGCTGCACATTTCATACCTGGACTTAAAGTAGCCCTTTAAGAAATGAAACAATATGGGGCAGCCCCTCAGCTGTATGAAACTGCACCATCACGATAAAACTATGTAGAACATGCTGAGTGTCTGCCATAACAGGCTATGAATGGAGTTTGACTTTTTTGTCTTTATGCACTACCAACACCCAACACAGATTACCCTGACTGCATAACACATCACACCATCAGCAACAGCAGTCACCAACTGGAGTTACTGTGTCCAGTTCTGGAGCCCTCAACATAAGAAGGACTTTGAGCTGTTGGAGCAGGTCCAGAGGAGGCCACGTAGATGATGAGAGGGCTGGAGCACCTCCCTTATGAGGACAGCCTGAAGGAGTTGGGGTTGTTGAGCCTGGAGAAGAGAAGGCTCAGGGGGGACCTCACAGTAGCTCCTCAATACCTGAAGGGGACTACAGAAAGGCTTTCAAATAGGGTCCAGGACGGCAGGATGAGGAGTAATGGATGCAAATTCGAAGATGGGAGATTTAGGCTGGAGATAAGAAAGAAGTTCTTTCCTGTGAGGGTGGTGAGACAGTGGAAGAGGTTGCCCAGAGAGGCTGTGAATGCCCTCTCAATGCCTGGAGATGTTTAAGGCCAGGCTGGATGAGACATTGAGCAACCTGGTCTAGTGGGAGGTGTTCCTGCCCATGGCAGGGGGGATGGAACTAGATGATCATTAAGGTCCCTTCCAACCCAAATCATTCTATGATTCTTTGTCCCTGCTCACTGCAGGGGAATGGACTAGTTGACCTTGGAAGGTCCCTTCCAACTCTATAATTCTATGATTTGGATGCAGAAAGATGAATTAGGAAACATCCACAAGCCTGAAGCCAGACCTGGCTTCAGCCACAGGCCCCAGAGCCCCAGGTGCCCAGGGTAGAGCTACACTGGAGGCCTCGCTGCCCCTCAATGGCCACTGTTCCTTGAAGGCAGGGGCTAGGACTGGCTCCTCAGCTGCTCTGGCAGCAGTGCTGGGAGAACTTGAAATTATTAAGCAGATGTTCCGTTGCTTAACTGGGGGCTTGTTTTGCTCTAATGAGATGCAGTATTTGTTACAATGAAGGAAATTGTTTGCGGATTTGCTATAATGCATTTCACATTTGTATTGGAGCAATGAAAAAAAAGAATACAGTAAAAGTCTTTATTACTTTTCAGATCTGATGATGTCACAAGACTCACATTATTGTATTCAAAAAAAAAAAAGATCAAGCTTAACATTTTGAGGTCTGTTTCTGATTTTACAGTTGATATCCACTTTCTTTGGTGTGATGGATCCAAGCAGTTCACTCTTTGGGATCTCTCTCCAGAGGAATGGCTGCACATTTTCAGCAGAACTAACCACTAAGCACTACAACAGAGTTTTCAGGACTCTCATCAAAATTTCTCAGAAGCAGATCTCCTCTCTTTGCAGGTATATGGTATATTAATGCACAGTTTCTCTAGCTCTTTCAAACTTAATTTTAAGTTTGGGGCATTTGGATTTAAACCCAGAGTTACACAGTGCAATATGGAAAGCAAATTAACAAATTGACAAGTTGACTCTGGAGAGAAATGCCAAAGTTTTGTACCAAACTGGGAATAACAGAGAGGGCTGATGCAAAAAAAAGATTAGCAGGTTATTGTCTCTCCTTTGTAAAAGACTTCAAACTTAGATTGTAATTATGCTCCATGCCTATAAAACTTCCAAGAAGTCTAATGGAAACAGAGCAGAGTAGAAGCCAGTTCTGCTTTTTATTTTATACACTACCATTGGGAATCTCTTCCTTCTGATGTTCATCCATATTATAGGCTTTTCTTTCACAGTGTGTAAAATTTTCCTTGCTTTGAAAAATAGTAATTCATCATAACAACAGTATATACATGCCAGTCTAGCTACTTACACAGCCTACATTGGCAAAATCCTTTTAAACCCCTTATTAACATTAAGCACTACCAAAAATCTCCATTCAAAACATTAGGAGAACAATTCAGAAACAAAGCAATGCCTATATTTAAATAATAATAATGTGCAGCTCAGGTGCTCATATTAATAAAGTAACCTAATTTTTACAGCAAACAGTTACATCAATGAGAGCTGTAAACTCTGTGCTCCTTTGAAATGGTGGGAGATGGAGCTGGAAATTGTTAATCTGAGGGCTCTCAAATGAATGCCACATGAAAAAAATGGGCTGTAATAGTTATCCCTGGTGAATCCTCTGTAGCTGTCTATCTTTACAACATCCCATTCCCCTCCCAGTCTCAAAGGCTTGCACATAGACTCCAGCCTGAGCCTGGAGAACCAAGTTCAAAGCCCACAACCTTCTACTGCCAAAGACAAAATCAACTTTTCTCACTCATATCCCACCAAAAGAGGTTTGATCAGATAAGAGAGACTTACGCAAATTACTTGTGTTTGCCTTGTTTTTGCCAGAGGCTAGGAGCATGGCTATCACCAGAGTGGATATTTCTAGGGTTGAACTCCTGTTGGGCAGCTGTAACTCAGTGTGTGTGAAGCACCAGTGCTGTGGTGCTCAGGGACAGATACTGGAACAGTCCCTCCAGCAGCCTGGGAACTGGTACACCTGCAATTACATCCTTACCTGAGGGCAATTGGATTGCTCATTTTCCAAGTGCCCTGTGCCATGCTTGAACATCAATCACCAACAAGCCATCTACTATTAGAAGCGAGCAGAAGACTGAAGACATGCATACCAACCCAAACCTCCATTTCCAAAAGGACAAATAAAAGCTATAAGATTTATAAAGCTTATCAGGTAAGTTCCATAAATTTCATTAGAATTACAATTTGAATGAGCACCTTCTCAGTACGTGTGGGTGTTAAATTCTAAAACCTGCCCAATGCCGAAGAAATTGCTCTAAGAAAATAGAAAATAGCACTTAAATATTACAGTAAGTGGAAGTCGTGCTGCTGGGAGTGTGTGTAAGCACTTTTTGAGTACACAAATAGAAACTGTGATCAAAAAATTTGAGATTCACAACTGACTCACCCTAAAATTAATGCTATCTTTCCTTTTGTATCACCTGATACTGGTACACACTCAAAATGAACAAACTGTAAATGGAAAGTGTTTTAATAAGTAATTCTTCCAACATAATGTAAAATATTCCTAAGAAATTTAGCTTCTCAATACCTGAAAGGGGCTACAGAAAGGCTGGAGTAGGACTTTTGAATAGGATCCGGGATGGCAGGACAAGGAGTAATGGATGCAAATTGGAAGAGGGGAAATTTAGGCTGGAGAGAAGAAAGAAGTTCTTTCCTGTGAGGGTGGAGAGACATTGGAAGAGGTTGGCCAAAGAGGTTGTGGATGCCCCTTCGATCCCTGGAGGTGTTTAAGGCCATGCTGGATGAGGCATTGAGCAACCTGGTGTAGTGAGAGGTGTCCCTGTCCATGGCAGGGGGATCAGAACTGGATGATCTTGAAGGTCCTTTCCAACCCAAACCATCCTATGATTCTATGAAATCAGTCTCCCAAAGCATATGGGAAAGAGACCATATTTACTAAGACCCTTTGTATTGTTTGTCTCTCCTGGAGTTACTTTTTTGGAGAGTTGTTTTGAATTAGGAATACATCATTATATTGATTTTTTAGGAGAATGTTAATACTTAACATGTTCAACAGCAGAAAAAAAGTTTCATTTAGTACTCACAATAGTCGTTGATTAGGAACAAGAGAATGAAAGAAAACTCTTGAGTCCCACCATTACATGCTACTTCTCTCTAAGTCCCTGCCCATACACTCACCCCACAGAATAGGTCTGGATTCAGCAGAACTTCCTTGATCCTCTGAACAGAGTCATCTTTTTTTCAGAGACACTGAAAATTCCTACTGAGGATCTGAGCCTATGTGGAAATAGGTACATGCCAATTCTCTGAATAAATGGAAATCTGGATATTATCAACCTGCAACAAAGTCTGCAGGATCAGACCTCAGTTCTGTTCCCTTTTTCAGTTACGTGGTGAATTTTCTTCTAAATGACCTCATGCAAAAACCACTGCAGTGAATAAGAAAAACTCCAATTAAATTCAACAGTTCTTGGACCATTAGGACCTATAAAAAGTCACACTTGTGTTGCTTTCCTTTAACTCAAGCGGCAACCTGAAAGGAGCTGCAAGGCTACACTCACCAAAACAGTCTCTCTCAATCAGACCAGTCTGTACACATGAAAACTTTTTTGAAGTCAAAGACAAGGAAAATATTATGAAAATATTTAAAATCTTTTGAAATGCAAATCGAATCAACAAAATTCATTTCCACACAGAAACTGAGGCAAACTTAAAAATCCAAGATAGCTTCACAAGTAGCCTTCAGTAGGGAGCTGCTTCTCTCCTTTAGTTCATGCCTTTTCTTCTTACTTCTCACTTGTAAATTCCTTTTCAGACATTAAAAGAACATTCACCAGCCATTTTTCAGTTTTGCCTTCCAGGTTAACAATCCATCCTGCACAGGTGAAGGCTTTTGAAACACAATGATATAAACCTGACATTGAAAATTGTACAAGCAATGTGTTGAATCAGTGGATGATGCATTTAACAGACGGAACCCGCTGATAATCCTTTGCTTAATTGCTGTCCTGTTTATCCAGTATTCCTCCAAGTTAATGTACTACATGTTAAAAAGATTATGCAGTCCCCATCTTGCAGCTCTGTTTTATTCTCCAGACTATTTTATGGATGTGGGAGACATGAAGGGATCACTGAGGGTTGTGCAAGAAGTGCACATCTGCAAAACACTGGAGCGCGAAGTTTTCCTCTGCATTATCCTACAATAAACAGCTGTGCAGATCTGCAGGAGAGGGATTTCTGGGTCTACAGTCATAAAGCTCAGGCAAAAGACCTCCTTGTGAAGCTCTGAAACACATCCATTCAGAACATCTGAGGCTGCTTGTCTATGCTACAAAAGGAATAAAAAGTAGCAGATTTAGGAGACCTCAGATTAAGATTCATTTTATATATCCCAAACATGGAATAAGGACAGAATTCCCACTTTATATTGGTGCTTTTCTATCAGAATCATAGAATCAAGGAATGATTTGGGTTGGAAGGGGCCTTAAAGATCATCTAGTTCCAGCTCCCCTGCCATGGGCAGGGACACCTTCCACTAGACCAGTTTAAACACCTCCAGGGAGGGGGCATCCACAATCTCTCTGGGCTACCTGTTCCACTGTCTCACCAGTAAAGAATACAGACACTTTTATATACAAACATGGAGATAATTTTTGCACATTAAACTACATGTTCCTCTATTTCCTGAACATAATTGCATTACTACTTAACTTTTCACTTATCAGAAGCCAAAGGAAGTAAAGGATTTTGATCTAACTGCAAAGGAAAATTGTGGAGTGACATTTTGGTTCTGAAGCATAATGGATGCCCTCTCCCATTGAAAACTGGAGTTAAAAAATTACAATATAATATCAAAGAAGATTAAGGCATTCCAAAGCCCTTATTTTACATACGTATTTGCAGTACTTAGAGACATATATACTTACATACAGGAAGCATGCCAATGCAAACAGCACTGAAAACCTCCCTATTGATAAGAGAGTTAAGATACTTCATTTGCCCTCATTACCTCCCTTATCTTGACAAATCAAACATGCTATAGGATGTGATGAAAAAAAACAAAA
This sequence comes from Turnix velox, assembly GCA_013400935.1. Classification (NCBI taxonomy): domain Eukaryota; kingdom Metazoa; phylum Chordata; class Aves; order Charadriiformes; family Turnicidae; genus Turnix; species Turnix velox. The sequence continues at coordinate 17,705 of VZTY01016242.1, read as the reverse complement.
TGAAGGTTCACAGAGATTACAATTCTACCAGTGGGTAAGGCTGCCACAGCACCATCTCCTAAGAGAAATCAGCATCCAAGGGCAAGTGGTAAAAACATACTTCAGAAACTCAGCAAAGATGTTGTTTCCTTATTTTTTAGAAGAACAAATAAAATGACAGAATATTCTCCTTCCCATCTGCTCTGCCCTGGTGAGAGCACATCTGGAGTATTGTGTCCAGTTGTGGGGCCCTCAGTTGAAGAAGCACAGGGAACTGCTGGAGAGAGTCCAGCACAGAGACACAGAGATGATGAAGGGATTGGAACATCTCCCTTCTGAGGAAAGGCTGAGGAAGCTGGGTCTCTTGAGCTTGGAGGAGACTGAGGGGTGACCTCATTCATGTCTATAAATATGGACAGGGTGAGTGTCAGGAGGATGGAGCCAAGCTCTTCTCAGGGACCTCCAACAATAGGACAAGGGGCAATGGGTGCAAGCTGGAACACAGGAGGTTCCACTGGAATTGGAGAAAAATCATAGCCAGGGTGAGGGTGAGAGAAGAGTGGCACAGGCTGCCCAGAGAGGGTGTGGGGTCTCGTCCTCTTCAAACCCCACCTGGATGTGTTCCTGTCTGGGTGTTCCTGCTCTGGCAGGGTGATGGGACTCAGTGATCTCTCCAGGTCCCTTCCAATCCCTGACATTCTGTGATTCTGTGAAAAAAGAAACATGGAACTCATCTGAGCCCAAGGAGGTCTTGCTGTTGGTTGTGAGTGGAGGGAGTCAAAACAACTTCCATTGAAGTTGGCTTGAAAGTATCTGTCTGGGCTATATTTAACACATTCTTTGCAAAAATTGTATCCTCCTCCTACATTCTCTTCTAGCCTAACAACACTCATTACCATGTTGTCTGCATACAACTTTGTATCTAAATCTCAGTCTGAAAGCCACAACACTTGTCCTTAACTTTCCTGCTCCCATCAAAGGAACTTACAAGAGTGGTTTGAAATGAGGCCATAATTCTTCCTGAGATGTTCACCACCTCACAATTAACTAGACAGTCCAGAAACTCTGAAATAGAGCTGAAGACACTGGTCACCTGCATACAGAAGACAATGTCTCTTCTGCAGCAAACCTAGGTTAAATTTGTCTAAACCACATGAGATTAGGCTTGCCAGTTCAGATACTTCCTCTCACTTTCCTGTTTTTTAAAAATACATTCTGTTACATGTTTTACATTCAAGTCCACACTGAAGAGCACCAAGTTTACTGCTGAATAACTTTCGGCAGATGACATTCCCCACTTTCCTAAAGATTCAGACAGGCCTTTCCAATTCTAGAGGCTCATGCAAGTGTCCATCTATAAAGAGAATCCCAGAATATCAGGGATTGAAAGGGATCTCGAAGAATCATCGAGTCCAATCCCCCTGCCAGAGCAGAAACATCCATATCAGGTCACACAGGAACACATCCAGGTGGGGTTTGAATGTCTCCAGAGTAGGAGATCCCATGCCCTCTCTGTGCAGCCTGTACCACTCTTCTCTCACCCCTCACCCTGACAAAGATTTTCTTGCATTTCTTTGGAACCTCTTTTGTTCCAACTTGCATCCATTGCCCCTTGTCCTATCATTGGAGGTCACTGAGCTCCATCCTCCTGACACTCCCCTTTTCCATATTTATAGACATTAATGAGGTCACACCTCAGTCTCCTCTTCTCCAAGCTAATAAAGAGACCCAGCTCCCTCAGCCTTTCAGAAGCCTTTCAGAAGGAAGATGCTCCAATCCCTTCATCATCTCTGTGTCTCTGTGCCAGACTCTCTCCAGCAGTTTCCTGTTCTCCTTCAACTGAGGGTCCCACAACTGGATACAACATTCCAGATGTGGCCTCACCAGGGCAGAATAGAGGGAGAGGAGAACCCCTCTCCACCTACTGACTATGCCCCATCTAATACACCGCAGGATGCCACTGGCATCCAAAGGTTCTAGCTCTCATTGCCCTAAATCCATTTTGCCCTACAAACAGCAAGTGGAAATGTGGGGAAATTAGGGTGCACAGCACAAACTGCCCCCTTTACACCACATGGTGCATGTGGCCTGTGACAGGGAAATAGACAATGGTCTCTGCTTAAAGCAGTACAGTTAAAGTACATACATATAATTATTTTCATTGTAACAGAATTCTAAGTAAAATCAAGGCTCTGCTATTGCTAAGCTTTTTACAAATGCAAATCAAACCATGTATTTTAATAAAATTATTTAGGAGAATAACTACAAAAGTTGAAGTGCCACGTGGAAGCAGTTCGTTTCCATGTATATTTGCATCCAAGCACTTTTTTCTTAAAGCCTTCTATAAAAGTAGTTACATATTTCAGTAATACACAGGATATTTACAATTTCCAGATCAAGCTCAACACAACAGATGTTCAGGAAGCAGACTTATTGATGAAGTCAAAGAAATGCCTCAGATACTTCAGTACAACCATACTTTTAAAGTTTTGCAAAATTGCATCTGCTTTCTCTTGGGATCCACTCACAAATCAGAAATAAATAAAGGGAAAAAAGAAATACAGTATAAATTAAGAACTTCTTCTAATGCATTTGAATAAATTCCAGAGACATGAATGAGCAATACTGCAGTTTAAAATTAAATAGAGTTTTTAGTAATGTGTAAGAAATGGATACTTATAGTTTGCAAAAACTACAAAACAGGACAAAGTTCTCATTATATTTTTCCAAATTTATTTCCTAAATCTCAAATTACACTAGCCTGTAGCCCTGAAGTGCATGTCAAATGTATATGTCGATGGGACATAGAAAAGACTTACTGTTTAATGCTTATTTTAATTGACAGACACAGACTTAAGGACTTGTGGTATGCAGGAAGAAACTGAGACCAATGCCTAGACAGGGTTTTTCTATGCACAGACTGCAAGCAAGTTGAAAAAAAAACCTTCTGGGTTGTTTGGTGATGGTAAAAATGTCAATTCTGTTATTACTTATATTCTGTTATTAGCTATTATCAGAGAACTGTGCACTATTTGAGTTGTAGCTCATCAACTAATATAAATACCATCTATTCCTTACATGTGAAACTTTGCAGAACTCTGCCTGTCACCCCTTAGATCTGTCTGGGTACAGCTTTGTACAAAAAACCAGGAATAACAACAGCAAAAAGTTATAGAAAATAGAGTACATACAACTAAAGTCCAAGTTTCAAAAACAACTAGCTACAAAATGGTAAAAAAGCAACCTAGAAAATTTTTAAGAGGTTGAGGGGGAAAAACAGCAGAGAAGTATGGTCTCCTGCAAGCAGAAATCAAGATTTAATGGTGCTGCCTCATTGAATCTAATACCTTGCTGCTGGATGAACTGCAGCACAGCTGGATCACTGCTTGAGATACTGTGAATATATCCAACTATCTGCACATTCACCAGCTAGGAGGAACTTACTAGAGAAGGTAAAAATAAAACATGAAGACTTCTTCTTGTCCTTGGATTGAACAAATTAGATTGTCAAATTACTGCACATCATAGAATGGTTTGGGTTTGAAGGGATCTTAAAGATCATCTAATTCCAAACCCTCTGCCATGGGCAGGAACACCTCCCACTAGACAAGGGCAAGCTATAGGAATGAAAAGATGACATGCCCTCTGTGGCCTTTCAGCCAAGGCAGCACATGGATGCTTGGGAAGTAGGCATGGAATGTGATATCACCATCATGGACAATATCAGAGCAGCAAACCAGCAAGCACAGTCCCTGCAGTTGCTGTTTTCTCCCTGCAACCTTCTATTGTTTCAGTCTGTCTCCTATTCCACATGCAACTTTGCAGAGACCATGCCCAGGAGACAACTCCCACTGGCAAATTGCAATCTTCCTCCATGATTTTCCCATTTCCATAAACCTTTGCAGAGGGATTTCATCCTGCCCAGTCTGGGGATATAAGGCCCCACTCTGGCCTCCTGTCAACAGTACCAAACAGTATCAGATGAAGAGAATGGGAGTTCAGCACCATCCTGAGCCACAGTGATCATTTCTAATGATCAACTGAATGGAAAATGCTCTACAAAGAATCTAATTGATGGGACTTTAGAGCTGAATAAATGGTTTCCCTAAAGTCTATATATCCTGGTCTGCATAAAGCCCGAGCTTAGGGCTAGCTTTCAAGAACCTGTAGCCAGTGTCTGCACTGTCCCGGTAACTATGTTTCTGGTACCAGCTCTTAGAAGTAACCCCCTCTGGCTTCTGGGTACTCTGATGATTCTGTGATTTTTGATTTTGTGATTAAGATTTTTGAAGCTCAAGATTTTTAAAAATATCAATCAATCTTTTCTTTCATTTTACAACTACTTATATCATCTCAATCAGAGCTTATGCAGTGTCTTCAAAACAATCAATCACCATCAGACTGAAGAAGTCTCATAGGAACTTAACAAGGCTGCAACTCTCATAGCAACTTAACCCTACTGGTTGGGTCACTACATTTTGATCTGTTATGAGAAGCTATTTTGTCACTCAAAGTAAGTGAGATCTGTTGCTCCAGATAGAGCAACACCAAACACGAATAAATAAATGTAGCAGTCCTGCATTAACCTTTGGTCTCCATCCTAATAGCATAAATGAATTCAGTCTAAGTCATAAATTCCTCTTATCTGCCACAAAGCACTGGAAGTCATCCATTTCATTTTCTTCAGAGCTTATGTTTTTCACAACTGTAGCTGGGAAACATCTATAGCTAGAAGTAAGGCTACCAGAAAGCACTGCAAAACTAAACTCAGAAGAGACTTGCCATCCTGCACAGATCTACAATAGACACAACATGGGCTTCAGGAGGGATTTCTGACAGGGAAGACGTTTTATCGAAAGCCTCTGTGAAATTAAATGTGTCTCTGATTACTCTCCCCCAGGCCAGGGGAAAGACAGCACGTGTGAATGCTTGCTAATGACTCTGCACCAATTAGGGTAAGTTGTTGTGTGCCCGCCGGTAATGTGAGGGTGGAAGCACTGCCCAGGTTAGGAGGTTTGACAGAACTGGGCTGATGGTTGGACTCCATGGTCTGAAAGGTCCCTTCCAACCTAGATGATTGACTTGGAAAGACTCTTCCAAACCCATGAGTCAGTGATCTTGGCCTCCAGCAGCTCCACGCCCTTGTGCTGAGGGCTGCAGAGTTGGAGGTAGTAACACCAAAACCTCACAGGGATTTAGAAAGAGGAGGAAGAAGAGAACAAGCGCTGAATCTTGGGACATGGAGTAGTGAAGGTATTCTCAGTCTTGGCTTGATGGTTGGACTCAGTGAGCTGAAAGGTCCCTTCCAACCTGGGCAACTGTTAAAGGAGGGAAGGCTCAGCACCCCCACACTGGCTTGGAGAGACGTTCACTCAGCACAACTCCCCTACTCTGCAAGACAGACATGACTTCATTTTAACTACAGCAAAAAATCACCAGGAGCTGTCGCCCTTCTCTCCTTCAAAAACTATTAGGATGAAGGGATGAAGGGAAATAAAACTACAAGAACCAGAAGGAATCCTTCCATCATGAAAGACACTTTCCTAAATCTCTTGCTGTGCATCCTTCTTGTAGCCAGGAAAGCAGCTTAGCTCAATGAATTAGACTGAAGGGAAGTAAAACATACACGTTGCCCCAGAGTAGATTACTGAGACTGACTGTGGGCACCATAAGCAAATCCTGTCATCACACACAGGACACACAGGGGCAGGACATTACCATAAAGACAAATCATAGTACACTTGAAGCCTTTATTTGTAGGGAAGTATTCCAGGAAAGAGAGATGCCTGCAAACACTGACTATAAGACATTAAAAATCATGGCATAATATACTACTCCTATTTAATTGCATGTCAATTAATTTTATGTAGCAACTTACACAGAAGGCAATAAAAGCCAAGGTCAAGAGACACTTAAAAAACGGAGGCAAATTCTCTTCTTTCTACTCTGTTCTCCTCAAATCCAGAAATCCAGAAAGGATAAACAGATGGATCTACATTTTAAAATTTCAAGGTGAGATGGTATCTCCATGTGGAGGGGACACATGGCTCAGAGCCTGGCCCCGAGCTCACACAAGAGCTCTGTGGGTAACGGGGTCATCACTGTGCTCTCCTCCTGAAAGTTCACAGGAGGGCCACGAAGATGATAAGGGAATGGAGCACCTTCCCTATGAGGACAGGCTGAGGGAGTTATACTTGTTCAGCCTGGAGAAGAGAAGCCTGCGGGGTGACCTCATTGCAGCCTTTCAATACCTGAAGGGAACCTACACCCAGGAAGGGAGTAAACTCTTTGAAAGGGCTGACAATAGCAGGACTAGGGGAAATGGATCCAAGTTGAAGGAGGGAAGATTTAGGTTGGATGTTAGGGGGAAGTTCTTTACTAGGAGAGTGGTTAGGTCCTGGAACAGGCTGTCGAGGGAGGTTGTGGATGCCCCTTCCTTGGAGGTGTTCAAGGCCAGGTTGGACAGGGCCCTGGGCAACCTGATCTAGTAAATGTGTTTGTTTGGTGGCCCTGCTAGGCAGGGGGGTGGGAACTACATGATCCTTGAGGTCCCTTCCAACCCGGGTCATTCTGTGATTCTGTGTAATATCCCCAGACCAGAGGATAGCTAGTATACAGTATGTGAATGCAGCTCTCTATCAGAAATTGTCTTTGCTCTTTGAAGTTTCTAGGAAAACATTTTCCAAAAGTTAAGACATGAACTACATTTCTTCCAAACACAGAGACATATTTGAAGAATGAATTATTCACCTCATAAATAATTATGAGTCTCAACTGAGGTGGGCCCAGCACTTTTTTGCAGAAAGACAAACAAAACAAGTAACTACTTCACAAAACCTCTAGTGAGAGGCTGTAACCCCCAACTGCCTGAGATTTTATCCCCCAAAGGTCAGGACTCCAGTGAGCTGGAAAGTCACTGCTAGAGCTGCTGCTGCTGCTGCTTTGTGCTCCAGGACACAAAGGCCTGGTCAGGCTGGATGAAGCATTGAGCAACCTGATCTAGTGGGAGGTGTCCCTGCCCATGGAAGGGGGGTTAGAACTAGATGATTCTTGAAGGTCCCTTCCAACCCAAACTATTTTATGATGCTATGACAAGCAGTCCAAAGTGTAGATAGGGAACTCCACAGCATAGGTGTCCCTCCCATAGCCTACACCCCAATTGTCAAACATACCACTGCAAACCAGAAATTAGACAGCTAGAGAGTCCTGAAATCAATGCATATGGACTATCAGTCACATGTTAAGATGATATAAAAAAACCTCCCTCCATTTAATGAAATGGAACCACACTGAATAGCTCATCAAAAGTAAATTCAGAAGAAGACAGCGAATGGTGTAGTAGCTGAAATACTGATACAACTTGAGATAGAGCCAGAGGTACACCAGTCAGAGAAGGATTTACATTCCTGTAAAGCTTTAAGAGAGATTGCTGAGATATCTGATTGTCTCCCCATGAACACAGGCAGCAAACAGAACAAAATGAGCAAGACTCACACAGACAAAGCCCAATGCCTCCCACAAGGTAAAAACAACACATGCCTTTCCAAAACACAAATCTCTATAACAAGGTAAAATCAAGTGGACTTCCCTTACCTTCTGCAAAAGGTTCCCATTCATAAAATCGACCCATAAATGGCTTGTTATTGTATGATGCACATTGCACCTCTCTAATATTTCTGCTGCTTTCGGGACACATCTGTTTAAATAAAAAAACCAGTCACATTATAATCAACAGTACTGCTGTCATTGCTTTCCTACTAATTCACTTTACAAGTTTAATGGAAGTATAATCCCTAGTGTATTAAGATCAGGAGACCCCTTTTTAAAAAAAAACCAGGAAACAAACAGTGAACTTTTAAGTAATCACTTTTAAGTAATGCCTGTAAAAAAACAAAAACTAATTTGCAGAGTTCATGGAACAGAACAACAGTTCTATTTAAAAAGCAGATTTTTTTTTTGAGTCATCATTTTCTTCTGCAAAATGATGACACTTCAAGATAAATTAATCAGATTCAAATAATTTCCTCTTTGCAATAGCTTCACATTTCTCACTATTCATTTTCTGGGCTCAGATTCAAGGGTTGAAACCACTTCACATAGCCAGTTCCATCACTTCTTAAAAGCTTCTTATCCTCATCCTCTGCTTCAAAGTCCACATTGCTGTTTTTTATCTTCTTTTTACACATGCTGCTGCTATTATAGTCATCATACTGTTCTATATTTAGTACACACATACAGACAGGTATTGGGCTAGGGCAAGTTTTACAGTCAGAAGTAGCACAGTTTATTAGATGACCTAAAATGCAAGCCTTTAGCATACAAGCCCTGTTAGATGTGAAGCAGGGTCCAAAAGTAAATACAAGTTAAGGATCTAATTACTCTGCTCTGCCGGTATCCTCACACCACCACTACTCTGTGCCCACACACAAAGTAGAAAAAGATTTCTAGAAAAGGGATTGGAGATTAATTAGAACAATTTCTGTGCCTGGAGAAATCACACAAGCTCTGGTCACAGATGTTTTCAGGTAGCCATCAGATGATCCAAACAGTTATTAAAAACACTATTCAAGAGTTGCAGACACCGCATGAATAATTGGACTAGAAAAGCAGAATATTTTTTCTACAGAAGACAAACATAAAGGCAAAACTAGAGACAGTACTAAATGAAAAGAGAGTTGGGACTACTGAGGCTGGAGAAGAGAAGGCTCTGTGGAGACCTCCCCGTGCCTGAGGGGGCTCCAGGAAAGCTGGGGAGGGGCTGTTAGCCAGGGCATGGAGACACAGGATGTGGGACAGTGGTTTGAAACTTAAGAGCAGGACAGGATTAGATGAGGCATGAGGAAGAAGTTCTCCCCAGGAAGGTGGAGAGACACTGGCCCAAGTTGCCCAGAAAGAGGTGGTGGAGGCCCATCAAGCCTGGAGACATCCAAGGCTCTGAGCAACCTGATATAGTGCAGGATGTCCTAGTTCACTGCAGAGAGGTTGGACTAGATGGCCTTTGAAGGGCCTTTGCAACACAATGCATTCTATGATCCTATGAAAGCAGCATGCCCAAATATCTGTGGTTTTGGAGAACAGCAACACAATCAGTAAGAGGCTCTTGTTGCAACTGCAAGTAAGTTGGTCCTCCTACACTTGTTTATATTGGTTGTCTTTGCAGTGACAGCCACACCACTGGTACCAGGGGAGCTCTAACTTTGTGCCCACCAACTACCGAGAAAGAAGATCAGGGAAATGTCAAAGTCAAGATCTTTCAAGTGGACTGTAAGCCATACCAAAGCCATGGCTGGGGAAAGGTTCACAGTCCACTTTATCTTCTCTTATAATCACAGTAACAAATCTTCTAGAATAAACATTGTCTCTGGCCAAACAGCCATCTGAGCTTCGTTCGCCCACCCTTCTGAGATCCCTAAGTATACTGAAATATTATTTTCCTCAACAAATCCTCTGATAAATAACGAAAAAGATTTCCTTCAAAATAAGATCCTGAGCCACAAAACCCCATTGGAAGGCTGGGACCAGAAGTCTCTCCAGGGCCAAAGGCAGAAAGCAAAGCTCTCTTGTGCTCTTGTGTCCTTGTCTCTGTGGCACTACCCCACTGCCCCGGTAGGGACAGTCACAGTATTCATGGAAACACATTAAAGCACCTACCCTAAAGCTGAGGGGACAGAATGTGAGCAGAACCACATTAAATTACAACAGAACATCAGTTTGTACTAGCACAGAACCCAGCCTGAAGAATTTCTTTTTGAAATGTTCACCAGGACCATATGACCATGAGCCAGCAATGTGCCCTTGTGGCCAAGAAGGCCAATGGCATCCTGAGGTGCATTAGAAGGGGTGTGGTCAGTAAGTGGAGAGAGGTTCTTCTCCCCTTCTGCTCTGCCCTGGTGAGAACACATCTGGAGTCCAGTTGTGGGGCCCTCAGTTGAAGAAGCACAGGGAACTGCTGGAGAGAGTCCAGCACAGAGACACAGAGATGATGAAGGGATTGGAACATCTCCCTTCTGAGGAAAGGCTGAGGAAGCTGGGTCTCTTGAGCTTGGAGGAGACTGAGGGATGTCTATAAATATGGATAGGGTGAGTGTCAGGAGGATGGAGCCAGGCTCTTCTCAGGGACCTCCAATGATAGGACAAGGGGTAATGGGTGCAAGCTGGAACACAGGAGGTTCCACTGGAACTGGAGAAAAATCATAGCCAGGGTGAGGGTGAGAGAAGAGTGGCACAGGCTGCCCAGAGAGGGTGTGGGGTCTCCTAATCTGGAGACATTCAAACCCTGCCTGGACGCCTTCTGGTGTGACCTATTCTGGGTGTTCCTGCTCCAGCAAGGGGATGGAACTAGATGATCTCTTGTGGTCTTTTCCAATCCCTAATATTCTATGATTCTGTGATTCCCTCTTTTGGCAAACATTTTCTAACAGTCTGTTGAGAAGTTTCGCTATTTCTTGTTCTTCCTTTCCTGAGCTTTTAGCTTGTGCTCGTGTGTCCCAGTATTTCTGGCTCATAAACCATTTTCCAGACACGCAGCTCATACCAACTGCACAGCACATTAATTAAAAGCTCAAAATATTCATTGCTGTTGTCAAAAAACAGCACCACTCGCCCTACACAAACCATTTTTCTAAAACTACAATTTGTGTTTTAAAATGTATGCAAACTTGCTCACAGGACAGAGCCCCATTGCTTTAAAGCATGACAAAGAGCTGGCAAGTATGCCAAAATCTTGCATGAATCAGACTAAAATTAAAAGAAAAGGCTAAATCATCTCTGCTACTTCAAAAATACCAACTCAGTTGTCCTTCCTCTGTTCCTTTCACAAAATAAAATAGGACATTGAGCTATTGGAGGAGTCCAGAGCAGAGCCTTGAATAACTCTGTGTCTTGGTCATTTGTAAACTGTAGGAAGTTTCACAAATTGCACCTTGTATTTAACATGCACAAAATACTTTTCAAAGACAGTTTTAAACAGAAATTACTATAATACACATAAAGAATAAGGCAAAGAGGTTTTAAGGACCAGGTCATACTCAGATTTTACTCAAAATTTTATAATCCTATGATTATAGAATCACAGAATGGTTTGGGTTGGAAGGGACCTTAAAGATCATCTAGTTCCATCCCCCCCCTGCCATGGGCAGGGACACCTCCACTAGACCACGTTGCTCAATGCCTCATCCAGTCTGGCCTTAAACACCGCCGGGGATTGAGGGGGCAACCACAACCTCTCTGGGCAGCCACTTCCAATGTCTCACCACCCTCACAGCAAAGAACTTCTTTCTTCTCTCCAGCCTAAATCTCCCCTCTTCAATTTGCTTCCATTACTCTTGTCCTGCCATCCTGGACCCTATTAAAAAGTCCTACCTCGGTCCTTCTGTGGGTCTAACCCTAATCCTTTACACAATCAACCATGACTGCAGAGGAATTCTGCTCTGAAGTGCTGGTTCACTAGAAACCTATGGAAGTTGCACATCCTAACCTGAATAACCTGGGGTCCTTTAAATTCTAGTTCTTCTGCTGATTTGTTTCCCTTTGCATTGCCAAGGACCATGCACATCCCTAACAACGTCACCTAGAATCAAGACAACCTATTTTTGTCTGAAAGGCAGGAATGGAACCACTTAAACTACTGGAAACACTCATTCTCCCATCAATTCTGATTTTTAAAAGGGCAACAGATCATGAAGGCAACAGTCTACAAACTAAAAAAAAAAAGCATAGGTATATTCAAAATGTGCCTAGGTATCTGCATCAGGCAGATTTCTTCTCAAGATGGAATTGAAGTTTCTGAAAACCAAAAAATATACAAGAAACTTTAAAATGCAACAATTGTGTGCAGAGCAGCTCTGCAGTAAAAGGAGCACCAGTCAGCTCCATGACCACAGACAGTACACCATGAATATCTGCTCTGACACGAAATGAGAATTAACATCTGTGAATACAGTGGCATGTGGACGGGTTTATGAGGAACAGGCACCTGTATTGCTGAAATCTGGGCACATCCTCCAGCCATAAATTTACACCTTGGTGTCTGCTGCAATGGAAATTAAGCTGAGTTATGCCAGTTGCCATAAACAGTGCACTAACTCTCTTTATGAACAGGAGAGAAATTGTGAAGCAATGAAGAGTCTAAGGGAGCAGGCACCACATGGAGTATTATGTCCAGTTCTGGAGTCCTCAACATGAGAAGGACATTGAGCTGTTGGAGCAGGTCCAGAGGAGGCCACAAAGATGATGAAAAGGCTGGAGCATCTCCCTTCTGAGGACAGGCTGAAGGAGTTGGGGTTGTTGAGCCTGGTGAACAGAAGGTTCAGGGGAGACCTCACAGTAGCTTCTCAGTACCTGAAGGGGGCTACAGAAAGGCTGGGGTAGGACTTTTGAATAGGATATGTGATGGTAGGACTAGGAGTAACGGATGCAAATTGGAAGAGGGGAGATTTAGGCTGGAGAGAAGAAAGAAGCAGAGTTCTCTGAGGGTTGTGAGACAGTGGAGCAGGATGCCCAGAGAGGTTGTGGATGCCCCCTCAATCCCCAGAGGTGTTTAAGGCCAGGCTAGATGAGGCACTGAGCAACCTGGTCTAGTGCGAGGTGTCCCTGCTCATGGCAAGGGAGATGGAACTAGATGGAAGTTCCATCTAGATAGAGTTCCAACTAGGTGAAGGATCTTGAAGGTCCCTTCCAACCCAAACCATTCTATGATTCTATGACAAAGCAGGGTAACAGCTTTTCTCCTTTCCACTGGGGCTGTTTGTCATACATGGAAAAGTCCTCAGATGTGCGTACAACACAGAATAGCTATTTTTCTGCCCAAAACCCATCTGGCTAGCAAGCTCATGACTTGTTTGGAAGAAGGAAGATGGTGTGTGGCAGAGCTGCTCCCACTGCCACAGGTATGGGAATGCCATTTTTCCTTTCCAGGAAATTACAAACCCCATTTTCCATTTATAATTTCAGTTTTGCCCCAAGAAATTCCTCTGAATTTAAACAGAAAAGTCATTGAACTGTTACCCAAATCCAGTCCTTATTGAATTTGCAGTATGTGAGACAAATAAGGCCTTTTTTCCCTTCCATAGCATTTTACAGTCAAAGACACAATAGATCTAATGATGGAGAAGAAAGATCAACTACACAGGTGGAAAAATAAGTATTTCTGCTTAACTTCACAAGTCTGTAGGGTTGTGGGATTTTTTAAAATTCTCACTGTAAGATCCATTTGATTAGCTTGAAATAATTTACTTAAGATTTCCAACAACTCATAAAAGATTCAAGTCCAGCTTTGGTTTGCTATAAAATGTGAGCAAATCCATCCCCCAGAAAGCATCTACACTCATCCCATGTGCACGACTGGAAACCTTTGACACTATAAGAGTAGGAGGAGCTCACCAAAGAGCAGAAATAGGAAAATTACCAGTACAATTGCTCAGTAGTACTAAAAATGCATCAAGGAAATAATAAATTTCTGTTTATTGCTCAAATTTTCAAAGAAACAAACCCCCTCCAATCTAACAAACAATAATTAACTTATACAACATCTAAGTTTAATAACTAGAAACTGGAGGACAAGAGCATCATGAGGTGTAAGTGATACCAAAGTATGCTCTGGAAGTCAGAGCTGTTCTGGCTCATACCTGCCAAAGATCCAGCCATACAATGGCTGTTAAGTCTGGTTTCAATCCAGCAAACAGCACATGACTATCAACTCATTCCAAATGAGGACTTTTTTTTCAAAAGTAGTTACCGTTTTACTGTCCCAAAGTTCTCTTAGTGCCCAGTTCCTGAGGGAAGCACAACTTCAGTGTAGGTATTGGAGCATGAGCAGGATACATGATCCCAATCAAGCACCAAAAACTTGGTGTAAGCACCAGAAACCATTCTCCATACAGCAGCTGTTCTCAGTCTCAGCCCTGTTATCATTTTTCTATATAGAATCATGGAATGGTTTGGGTTGGAAGGGACCTTTAAGATCATCTAGTTTCAACTCCCCTGCCATGGGCAGGGACACCTCCCACTAGACCAGGTTGCTCAATGCCTCATCCAGCCTGGCCTTAAACACCTCCAGGGATAAAGGGGGCATCCACAACCTCTCTGGGCAGAACTTCTGAACTTTCTCATTTTTATTTATAAGGAATTACATTCCATGTATCCCAGCAGAAGTTTTACAAAGTTCATTACAGATACATGTTGAAAAACGTGGCAAGATGTGAATCCCGCTTTAAGAAACATGAGGTCCTTCCAAGAATGTTATATTTTTAAAAATTTATTCTACAATAATAGAAGTATTTTGGCATACTTGTTATGTGACTGAAGAACATCACACTCAGGTTTCCTGCTTCAGTGCACAAGACACATAGGAATCATAATAATAAGCATTCTAAAATGCTTTATTACTCTGCCAAGTCCACCAGTTTCCCAAGTTTCAACCCAGAAATGGAGAGGCTAATTTCTGCAACTACACATAGGCTGAGCTCATATTAATGTTAAAATGAAGTCTGACAAATGCCATGAATTCTGTGAGGCAATGGGAAGACTTAAACTAAGTATATAATTACGCTGCATCAAAAAAATCAAATAACTATTTCCAGAAACACTACACAATGCTCAAGGTGCTAAAACTGCATGGTGCTGCTTCATTTAATACGAAATCAATTAAGTTATTTCCATTTGACACAACCTGGCTCAAAGTCTGAAAAATGCGTTAACATAGAAGTTTCCAGTCTTGCGGCAGATCCAGTGTCTCATCTGTCTACATTGTTTAGATACATCTGAAAAACAGAGCATGTTTTAAGTGTCCTCCATGGAAAATGTGAGGTTTATGTACTAAGGACATTTACTTTAACATAATAGTCATGGTATTCTTTACACTAGGAATGTCAGCCACTCCAAAACCTTTTTGGAAAGGTACCACCAACATCAGCTCTGAGACAAACTCATTTTTGATGCAACAGACTTAAAGCAAATATGATTTATCTACTCCTTACAAGCTGAAATGCCAATGTGATAAAATATCTACTCTGGAGTTTGCAGCAGTGTCTAATTTCATTTTTTAAAAGCATCACTCATGGAGTAGCCTGCTCTTTCTGGAGTGCAGCCTTTACATCACAGAGGTTTCACTACTTCACTCTTTTATTCTACCAGCTTCATCAATATATGGGGGAAAAATCCTCTAACAGCTTTCTACATAGAAGCCTAATCAAATTAAATGGCAACTCAATTGCATGCATTCCATTGAAGTAACTGGCTTTTGTGTGGGAGGCAGCAGTCAGTACTGAATGGTTCCAGCAGAAGGGCTGAATGTTAAAGGAAGTTTCTGATTTTTATTACCATGACATTCCACTCTTTAAATTAAAAATTCTTCTTACAGCAATAATCATAATATTCTTAGTCAGGGGTCTTAGACAGGACCCGATGAGATCCACCCACAGGTACTTAGAGAACTGGCAGATGAAGTTGCCAAACCACTGGCCATCATATTTGAAAGATCATAGCAGACTGGTGAAGTCCCCACTGACTGGAGAAAGGGGAACATAATCCCCATATTTAAAAAGGGAAAGAAAGAAGACCCAGGAAACTACAGGCCAGTCAGTCTCACCTCTGTGCCTGGCAAAGTCATGGAGCAGATCCTCCTAAAAGGGTTGCAAAAACACATGGAGGATGACACAGAGGTGATTGGAGGCAACCAACATGGCTTCACCAGGGGCAAATCATGCCTGACCAATTTGGTGGCCTTCTATGATGGAGTCACATCATTGGTGGAAAAAGGAAGGGCAACTGACATCATCTACCTGGGCTTATGCAAGGCATTTGACACTGTCTCGTATGACATCCTGGTCACCAAACTGGAAAAGAATGGGTTTGATGGATGGACCACTCG
>VZTY01016236.1:10789-21706 GCA_013400935.1 Turnix velox | reverse complement strand
TCACTGTAAAGAATTTCTTTGTTCTATCTAGCCTGCATAAGACCTCTCTGATCTACATCAGGCATTCATAAACAATCCATTTAGTGTTCATTTGGCAAAACATAATTACTTCACAAACATTTTTCTTATATGCACATGTAAGCATTTCTGATATTTGTACCCTAATCATATCTTTTTGTCATCATTGTTTTTTTTTTTCATTTCTCCTTTGATTTTTGATTAGTGAATATGTGCAGAGACACAGCTAAGGATTACATTTACTTAACTGATGTTCTGATTGCAGTGAGGCAGTAGCACAGTGTAGTAGAGTTTGCATCTCAGGACAAGTGATTCATGCACCAAGGGGACTGGATCCTGCAGCTACATCACTGGTTTAATAGATTGACTGGCATTGTTTTATTCAGTAGAAGAGCTTGCCTACCTTTCTGGCTTTGCTTTAAGAAAGACACAAATATTTAGGTATCAGATTTATTTAGTATCAGATTTATTTTATGAAAATACAATTTAATTGTAATACTTTTAAATTTTATGAAAGATTTATAATGAGCAGAATGTCTTTATAGAACATTAATTTGAGGCAGTAAGACTAAGCAGCTGCAGTACCCCAATACATTATCTGCAGCGTTTGTATTAATTATCTCATAACATAGGCTAACTGAAGTAGAAAATTCATTATGTTTAATTGAACAGTAAAGAAATCAGAATGCTTTTATTTGTTAACTTCAAGTTATCTTCCTAAAATCATTGGGCCTGGAGGTAACAGATGACTAAATAAACTTCATAAGCTTGTAAAAATAAAAAAAAACACATATGAAGATTTCCAGTTTACAGTCCTTAAATGTTTTGGTTATGCAGATAACTAACTGTAAAAAGGCATGTGAAATGACTATCCCATTTTTGAGCTACTAGCTGGAAGGGCTTTGTGACTACATTTCTTTTTGCTATATGTTATTCTTCCCATTTGTTACAGGTGACACAGAGCTAGAAGGGGTGTTGTATAGAAATTGTAAGGCCATTTGCATACAACTTTAATTCTGATGTTCTTAGACATATAGAGTTTGCCAAATGGGAAATAACCCTCAGTCTGCAGCCAGGAATTTCCAGTTTGAGTAATCAGTTCCTCAGGGCTGAATTTACTGGGCTGGTTTGCTTTAATAGATAGTATCTTTAAAAGCAGCACTGAATTCTAATGGCAGTATTAGGGTCACTGCATTTATATATCTTACTGGATGTTCAGTTAGTCAATGCATTTTAGATGCATAAGATTTACTGTGTAACCCTTCAGTAGTAAATGGATGGCACATAATACATTGAAAGAGCATCACAATGCATGAGCATCAGCTATGGGCTGCTCCAAATACTCCTTATCACAGCTGAGTCAGAATTGCTGCTCTAACCAGGTTTTGGGATGTGTAACATTGCTTCATTTGTTTCCCAAATCCCTGTTTGATCTTTCACTTAACAAAACCAACTCCCTAATTCATCAGTATGTTACGGTGTTTATTGTGTCAGTAGGTTAATGATTTACACTTATTTAACTATGGATAATTTTATGTATATGTCTCTTTGTTTAAATTAAAAGTATACTCTGTTAAAATAACTTATTTTCTGTTATGTGAGAAAGCTAAGACTAAATATGTTAGGGAAATAAATCCCTTATGCAAGTCCCAAAATACATTCTGCATGTCTCCGTAGCTTTCAGTACCACTATTTTTGCTCCTTCTTCAATGAACTTGAATTGAAAGGCATTGAAAGAACACATACTGATTGGCATTTTCAAATCTTCTGCTTCCAGTCAGTAAATTATATTCAAATGCCAACAGAAATTATAACACTTGCTGTATGTGAAAACAAACTGAACAGTTGGTTACAACTAACATTTAAATTATATTTCTCATAAAGAGATATTTGGATTGGGGTACCTGTAAGTTTTCAAATTCCTTCATTTTTTGCACAGCTGTATATGTAGGTTTTAAAATACAGTCAGTTTTTATCACATCAAATGACAGGAGACTCAAGTAACCTTTGAGGTAGTGATTTCATTTTGCCCCATACTAATTCTCTTAATGGCTACTAGAATTGATTGTAATAGCAGGAATGCCTTGCATTGGCATTAGACGAAGCCAGAAGTACTTCTTGGCAGTTTCCTGAATGGATTCATGTGATTTAATATGCATTTTTTGATTACTGTCTAACCTTCTACAACCTTTACTGTCTGTCTTTCACCATTAAAGATTCATCTCCCAGTCTATCAGGCGAAATAATATTCTGAATAGGTCTGAATTACCTCATCTTGACCTATTTTAAATCAGTACAGATCAATGCATACAATGATTTCAGCAGCATCTATCTTTAGAAGCTGATCACCAGAATAAAAAGTCTCTAAATATATTCTAGAGTGCATCAACCCACTAATTAATATAATTTTTCATCATTTAGCATAACCCTGAGCAAGCACGTTTCAATGGCAAATAACAGTGTAGTGAAAGGACTGTTAGTGCTGCCCAATTCCTCTGAAAACAAAATAATTCTGTTTGTCACAATGTCTGAACATTATTCTCTGTTTCTTAAGGTATTTTGAAAGCTACTTTTAGGCTGAACTAAATTACATCTATTCTATGTTCATCTGAATGTTCTTGGAAAGTTGAACAAAATGTATGTTTCTGTGTGAGTGAGAATTGAATTTTACTATTTTAAAGATTGTTTTGCTACTTTTCTTTTTATATGTCAAAAAAAAATCTGAAGTGTGGCAAGTAAACCACATGAACTTTATTTTCCACAATTTTCTTGGATTCATGAAGTTCAGCTTTGTTACTTAGGTGTGCCTTCAAAACCCAGTGAAGATCCTCAGATCTGAAATGTGATGTGTAAAGCAAATATGAAATTATATACATAGACATTAAAAAAAAAAAAATCTGAGATCCTCAGTTGACTCAAAATATACAAATATTGCCTTAGTAATTTTCATTACAGTATAGAAATATGACTTTCATATTGTTTATGTGGTTTACTTTTTTNTATATACATAGACATTAAAAAAAATCCTTTGCTAACAATTGCAAACTACTAGAAACAATTCTAGGACAGATATTCACATTTCACAGCTTACTGTGGACAAGGCTGCTGAGCAGAGACACCCACAACAGTTCTTGGAGGTTCACTTCTATGTTCATTAAGGCAACTGTAGCAAAAGTCCTATTAGAAAAGGTTGTAGGTGTGATTTGGAACATCTGATTGCTTCCTTATACTGAAGTGTGAAAAGAGGAAATATGATTGACAGAAAAAGTGCTTTAAAAGTGTTCTGAAAGCTTATTTGATTTAATACAGCTCTACAAACCAACATTTGGGAGCACCCAACAGCCAACAGGCTGTACAGACACTTGGTAATGGAATGGAAGACTTCTTTGACCAGTAACAAGACTGAACTTCATGAATCCAAGAAAATTGTGGAAAATAAATGTTTATGTTGTTTACTTTTTAAATGAACATAGTCACTGTTCTATTTAGTATCCAAAAGAAAAAAAATTAAACAGCTCTTCATTGTGTTTTTCAGTGTGCAGTGACCTGGAATTCAGGGAAGTTGCAAACAGGTTGAGAGACTGGTTTAAGGCACTACATGAAAGTGGATTTCAGAATAAGAAGACTAGGATTGTTCAAAGGCCTGAAAGAACCAGTAAGAGATTTCTACTTGTCTTATTTGATGTCTTCTTTGATACTTTTATGTGCTTTTGTAGTTCCATAGCTCATTCGTTCTCATGTGCTTTAAACAGAAGTGTACAAAACAATGACTTTGTGCTTTCCTAAGTTGTATTATTTATGGTTTAATCCTGATATTCACTTTAAACTTTAGCTGTTATTTGGCAGAGCTCTTGCTTGTAAGAATGAATCACAGCTACCATTCACTGTGCTTTAATTCCCTGTGAATGCTGTCAAATTGTCTGTTTGATAGAACTTGATACTCTTATACTGCTTCCTAAGGAGACAAAACAGGAGAAACATGTAGGAATTTTGCATAGATTTTTCCATAGAGAAAAGCAAGTTGCTAAAAGGTTAACCCTAAGAAATACTGTAAAGGAACTGTGACTGTGTGAGACCTATTTTTGCTAGCTGATGCCACTCTGGGTACTGAAAAATACATGGGGAAAAAAACTTGTAAGTAAAAAGGAATTTTTAAGAATATTCAGTTTGGAAAAGACTCAGGAGAACTAATGAATTGGAAACAGTAGTGCACAAATTTGATTTTAACCCCCCAAAATACTCAAATTGATTTTTATAGTTAGTAAAGTTTTAAAATTTAATTATCAAAAGGCTTATTTAAAATAGCATTTAGAGTGTGCAATAATAGTTTCAAGAGTAATTTCCTACTTTGAAGGAAAGTCAGGTTAGATTTCTTAAGCCATAAAACTCAACCATCCATTAATATGAAGAGCAAATTGTGAATTCCTCCTGAGTATGTTTCATAGAACACAAATCTTATTTATCTAATTGTGTAAAAAATCTTGCTTTTAAATATATAAGATCATTTTTGCACAATATTTGCATGATTTGATAAATAGCTAATATTTAATTGAATTATTTTGGCAGACTACTGCAAAAATGCAGACAATAGAAAGTAATCGAAAGAATATATATTTTTTCTCTTTTTGGTGCAACAATTATTTAAGAACTGTTTTCATTAATCCAGTTGTATGTTTTTTTCTGGTGTGTACATTTCTGAACTTCAGAATTTCTCATCTGAGGCAGCAAATTATACTGATCCTACAAGAAATTAACATGTCAGTATTTTAGAATTAAAAATTAGGTCACTATGTCCTTGTATACACACGAAGAAACAAAAATAATGATAACCATTCATCACCATAATGTCCTTTGTAATATTATTAAGAAATTCTTCAAACTTCTTCAAGAGCTAAGCTCTTGAATAGTGTATCCTAATTGTGTAAATCAATCTCAAAGTCTCTCAGTCAATCTTCACAGTAGATAAAAGATTTTAAGGTACACCAGGGCATCTATCCCCTACTCTGGGGATGTCTGAGAGCTACATCTAGAAATAAATCTTGCAAAGAACTTCTTAATTGTGTATAATGACCTTCTTAGCACATTATACTTAGTGATCTTTATAGCATCTATGTCAAAAAAGCCACCCAAATGCAGCTTCTCCTTTCTGAGTTCCAATTATTCCATTAGATCACTGGAGATGCTGTTCATGACCCTTGAAGAATTAAAAATAAATTTTGGTATCCTTTCCCTAAGGCTGTTCTTTTATCACAGAATTCCTTTGTCACTGTAAAGCTATTCTGTCACTTCCTTTCTGGTTGTCTCTGTGTTTTTAAGATTTTTCCTATTTCAGTCTCTCCTGGGGTAATTGGGATGGGATTTATTAAAGGGCTTTGTCAGAGTCCTTCTGACCAAGGTAAATGTGGTATAAATTCTTCACTGGTACTTTTCAGAGTCGTTCCAGCTATTAAATAGTCCACATTGATTTGCACAATTATTGTTTCTAAATAAACCAAATAGAAACCTTTAAGTTGTTCTACTAATGCAATCAATATGCTGATAAGGAGTTAAAAATGTAAGATGTCTATGTGGTTGTGTTTTTCCTCGTTACATAATTGTAAACTGACATATATTTTAACTGATATAAATTTTAACAGATATTTTTATCAAAAGATGAATATTAATAGTAGTACAGATGAGAATATTTCACATAATTAATAGGGTTTTATTACCAAAATGCATTTTGTATCCACATACATTCAGGTTGCATATTCCTGGATGTATTGCTGTATAAACACATCTTGTCCTAAGGCCATTTCTGGTCTAAATAGAGGACACAAAGGGGAAAAGAATTCTTTAATTCAATATAACAATAATACCTCTATTGTTATAGAGGAAATGAGGAGCTGAAAAACTGAGATTTTAAAGTCTTTTAAAATATTTCTTTTATTTTTGTGTTAAATCCTTTAGATGAAACTCTGGGGGAATTAAGGCATCAAAATTAAAAGCACAAAAAATACTGTAGAATGTCTGCTAACAGGCAGCATGTTTCTGAAAAATACTTGTATGCCTTATTAGAAGGTGAAAGATAGAATCTCCTTGTAGCTTGTGAATATTAGGTTTTTTTGAAGTCTAATAGACTAATAATTTTGAAAATAACAGAAAAAAATGAGACTGAAAGAAAATTACTTATAGTTTGCTTGTCTAGAAATAGCAGGTTGAGATGATATTATACTGAAATTGCCAGAACCCCTTGGAGCAGCCAAGTCCAATTTTGTATAGAATAGCAGAAATAAAATTTAACAATTTCACTTAACCCCTTTCTGTGTCAAAGCCATATTAGCAGATGTTAAACACTAGATATGTATTTGAGTGTTTTCCTGACTCTCTTTCTCAAGTATATCACCTTCAAGAGTGACACTTGTATTATTTTATCAATATTGTACTATTTTTTTATATTTAAATTAAGCCAATATAGGATTTATACATAATATGTCAGCAGCAGGTAGTGTTCATGCACTGTAGCTATTTACCACTGGAGCAATTTCCATGATGCAGAATTCTTTTGTGATAGCTGAGCTCAGCAGCACCTGTATCTTTATAGCTATATGATTTTTATTATTTTTAATTATTTTTTTTCTCTTAGGATTTGATACCAGCATTTTGCCAATTTGCAAAGACTCGTTGGGCTGGATGTTTAACAGGCTTGATACAAACTATGACCTGCTGTTGGACCAGTCAGAACTTGGAAGCATTTACCTTGACAAGAATGAGCCATGCACCAGGGCATTCTTCAATTCTTGTGACACATACAAGGACAGTTTGATATCTAACAATGAGTGGTGCTACTGCTTCCAAAGACAGCAAGGTAAAATATGAGGACCATAAGATTAAAATTATCTCTTAAATGCTGTACTGTGAATTTGTGTTAAGGTTTTTTGACCTATTTTAACTATCTAAAATGAAGTAAAAACCAAACAACCCAAGCTAAATGGGAGGACTTGCTAGAAATTCAAGGATTTTAAAGTTCAAAAGCAGTGACTAATACTTTTAGGGCAATATTGTTTCTCATACCAGCTTATTGGAAACCAAAATAAAGACCTGTAACCAAAATAAAGAACAAAATTACTCATTTCTTTCTAACCTACTTTGCCCATGTAGGGCAAATTTTAATTGCTAAAGTAGGGCATCTTAATGTTTCTTTTAGTGAGCCTATTAAAATAACTGAATGAACATTATGAATAAAGTTATTTCCAGTCATTTGATCCTAAACCAAATTGTTTTTTCCTTCCTAGATGAACTTCTTGTTAATGCCTGATGTGATTTGGTTAAACAAGTAAACACAACCTACAAGCATTATTTTCTTGAAGTTCATATAACAATTTTCGATATAGATGAGACATCACATATATTATATAATCAAACTAGTTTACTCATTAAATATTGGCCAAATATTGGCCAATACTCATTAAATACTGGACAAAATTGCCCCTTTGTTTGTCCTGTGATGAAGAATTGTATGTTATGAATTATATTTTTAGGTGTTGATTTAAAAGCAGTAGCTTTTGAGACAGTGTGTTTGAGCAGAAAGTAAAAAACATTGTATGCTCAACATTGAAAATTAGGTGTGATCTTAGTTTTGGCAATCCTTGCACATTGAAAATGCCCTCCAAAAAAACATTCATCAAAATCTTCTTCTTTTTTGGAAGATATAAAGAGAATAATCCACCTATAGTTCTATTCAATCACATCTCATCATTTGTTCTTGCACAACTAAGTCCTAACTTGCTAGTGCATTAGTGATCTGCTAATTCTCTATACAAATTTTGCTGAACCATGTAATATTGTTTGTAATTTTATTGATATTGAACAATTTGAATAATGCTTTTATCTAGATATTTGCTGTTATTAGCAAAGAAGTGGCTAGATAGAAAAATTTGATCACTTCTTTCTGATATTTACTAAAATAAGTTGATATTAATCAAACACCTTGTGCCACGTAGAACAACTTAACGTATTCATGGAATTTAGTATGTGCTTTCTGTCCAGATCTACATTTTTTAAAGCACTGCTGCTGATCAGCTGTGTTCAAAGTGAATGTAAAATTTCATCAACAATATGTATGGTATTGGGATATAGATTCCACGGTGCTTTTTTGAAATGCATAGTATCTGCTTTTGTTGCTATTTGAGAAGCCTTCTTGCACTTTTATTTGAGCTTCAAGGCTCAGACAAGTGCTTGCAACTATTTTTCATTCTTTCTTTCTCTTCTCAATGATGAATTACAGTACATTAAACCCATTACTGCACATTGCTCATAACTTCTAATCAATATAAGCAATTTCTTATGAATACTTAAATCATTTCTTGCTCAGCTTCCTGTAGTAGCTGTCCCTCACTTACTAATGCTTAAACACATTTAGCTTAGTAGCACTTACTGCATTTTTTTATTCTTGAACATATTCTTCTTTAGGTGTATTTTAGCTTTTATAAGATGCATCCAAGCACTATCATGTATTTCTGCAATCATTCAAAATCTTTGCAAGTTTCCCTGTATGTTTTGATCACTATTGCCCTCTAGTTCCAACTGCAATTTGTGCAAGTGCTTCATTGACCATCACTGTAAAGAATTTCTTTCTTATGTCTAGTCTAAATCTATCCCCCTTCCAATTTATATCCATTGTTTCTAGTCCTCCCATCTGATATTATGTTAAAAATTCCTTCCCCTGCCTTTCTGTAGGACCCCCTCAGGTACTGAGAAGTTACTCTGAGTTCCCCTCTGAGCCTTCTCTTCTCCAGGCTGAACAACCCCAACTCCTTCAGCCTGTCCTCATAGGGCAGTTGCTCCAACTCTTAAACTTACTCAACAGTGTCATATATGTCTTTGTGTCTTATTTCCTTCCCCTTCATGGGACATACTGTGACTTGCTTTTATAGACAATAGAAAATTAAATTATTCAGAACTCAAGGAAATTACTTCTCTGAAGAATGGAGAAATTAATTTAATACCTGTTCAACCTCTTAGAGCAATCTAGATTTTGCCACTGTTTTAACTTAGTTTGCTGAACATGGGGCTCTGAGCTCATAGGATTCAGTCTGAAAGTGTTGCAACAGAGTCACAATCTTGCTGGCTTCAGTAGAGAAAATTCTTATTTTCTTAGTATAATATGTGAAATACAAAACTTGAACATGACCTCTAACAAGGACAAAAGGGAAAGAAATAAAAAAGCCAATCTGTTTCTAAGCAAGGCATGACAGATGCTTTGCAGTCACACCCTTGATTTCTGTAAACTGATAAAAAAAATGAGTGATAGAATTACTATTTTGCTGTAGCATTTTCAGATTCTCCATACTAGTGACTAATTGTTCACTCCCAGCTGGGTTAACTGGGAGTGTTCTGTACAAATCCATGACAGTACTCTTAGTCCATAATTCTAGAGCTGCAGCAAGGTGCAGTAAATCTTTTATTTCAAAGCTTAAAACATGACAACTGATAGGATGTGTGTGTTATTTAAGATAAGTAGTTAAGTGACCTTAGAATGTAAGAAAAAACTAGGAAAACATATTCATATGATTTCTTTCCAAGATACAACATAATCTATTTAATATTTTTTATGTCATTTTAGACCCACCTTGCCAGACAGAACTCAGCAACATTCAGAAGCAGCAAGGAGGAAAGAAGCTCCTAGGTGAGTCATAAATCATTCTTTTGAAGGCTTTATTGCTTACATAAATAACACTAGTGAAACAGGAACATAAAATCAATATTAATCCAACAAAAATAGACCACAGTAAATTCCAGCAGAAAAATTTATGACATTTTTGAAAGCTATCAAACTTAGTTTTATTACTTTATCCACCAAAAGATATTACATCTGTTTTATTACCCTAATAGAAGGTATGTTTTTGCAGTTTTAGGAGGGACTAAGTCTAAGGCATTCCTAAATTAATATCTGCTGATACTTCTAATAATCTTCAAGTAATTGGAATCTTTGTTGTGAAACAATTTATACTGTATGAGTATTACTGAAATGTAAAATCTTCATTGTACCATTGATCACGGCATAAAAGCTTCAATAAGAAACAGTCAAAACTGTATTTCTTCTAAAGATGTTTCAAAAAATAACTGTACATTTCAAAATGCTTTCATATAAATGCTTTGTTCATTGTGGTTCGTCTGTATTTATATTCCTTTCAAAAATCTCTACCAATTCAAAATTAAAAACAGTGGATTACTGAGCCATTGGAAACTTGCTTCCTCTCAAAATACATCCCTGAGTGTGTCACATGTGCATGTGGTGGAGTATTCTTTTGGCTTAGAGCCTTATTGGCCTAAGTATTTTGCATACAAATGTAAATTTAACATTTTTATGTTAATAATATTGGTGTCTTAGGCTGCATTTTTCTTTTGTGGTACGGTGGCTAAGGATTAGTAAGTAATTAAATGGATTTTAAAATATAAATAAAGTAAAAATAGTTCCTAAGCCTTGCAGCAGGTAGTTAGTCCAAGAAGTCTGGTTCTTACTAAACTTGTTTATTCTCAGATTATCATCCCACAAAGGGTCGGGCCCTTCCCTCAGAATATAGCAAAGATCTTGACTGAGGTGTTCAGTGGGTAAGGAATGTGCATCACAGGATCAGTGGAAAATTCAAGAGAAGATTGTTCACTTTATTGACCGATGTCATTTACCTGGACCTGAGCAAGGCCTTTGACATGGTCCCCCCATCACATCCTTATCTCCAAATTGGAGGGAAGTGGATTTGATGGGTGGACAACTAGATGGATAAGCAATTGGTTGAAAGGTCGCAGACAGAGGGTGGTGGTCAATGGCTCTATGTCCAGCTGGAGGCCGGTAACGAGCGGTGTCCCCCAAGGGTCTGTCTTGGGACCGGTGCTCTTTAACATCTTTATTAATGACAT
>VZTY01016234.1:0-27523 GCA_013400935.1 Turnix velox | reverse complement strand
ATATGCCAATTGAGTAGTTAAATTTGCATTGTTAGCCAATCCATAAACATCACAAAATCACATAAAACCTTTGCAGACAATTCTAAACTTTTGAACTTTGATCAAGCTTTATTCTCATTCATTTTCAGCTTGACTATTTTAACTTTCCACATAAAATTGATGTTCATTAATTTTTTTAGCCTGTCATAGTCCCAAGTTCCAAAGTATTTCTGTTCATCTGTTTGTAGCAACTTACTGAATTATTTCTCTGGTTCCTTTTTCTTCTTTTTTTTTCTTTTTTTTCTTTTTTTTCCTCAATGCTTTCTTTAAAATCAAACATGCAGTCTTGGCAGAGAGGAAAAATGTTTTTACCAATGTGACCATACATATGAAATGTTTCACTTTGTATTAGTACAGCAACCCTTTAAAACCTTCCATTTCTTCTGTCTGCGTTTACCATTTACATTGCATACTGTGTATTTTAATATGACATTCTTTGTTTTTCTAGTATTCTTGAGATTTTGACTGCTTTTTATGTACAGGTTTTAAAACTTCATGCAAAACATCATAACATGATGCAAATATCTAGCACTTTATTTCATCAGGTAATTACGTTAAATAATGTGGTATGAAGTTTTCTGAACTATACGCCTTTTATTTAACAGTGTCTGTGGTTACAAGGTTGATTCATATGTCCCTGACAATCACATTTTCCTAGGAGCTTACTGTTACTATTCTCAGTTTTTAATCTGAACTAACAGATTTGGTAGGAAAATGTTCATTTCAAGTACTTGAATAGAGATTAAACAGCTACTGTTACAGATTGATTTTGATGTTATTTGTCATGAAAAGTTAACATATTTGTGACACATCATGTTGAGATTCATGTTCTAAAACCACAGAGTCTGATGTTCCATTTTAATACTTCTAAGTTAACATTCCTTGTCCATTGGAGGATTCTATCAAAGTTAATCTACTGAATAGTTATCATGCTTGAGTGACTATCTGGATCCATTATATTTACATAACATATTTCAGAGAGTGACTGAAGCTTCTAATCACTTGCAAGGCAGAGAACAATGAGACTTTATAATGGATTGCTCATGCAAAATGTAGGAAGACTTGACAGGAAAACTAAAGCAAATATTTCTTTTTGCTGGTTTGTCTCCTTTTTACATCACTAGTTTTTAAATTAAGGCAGGACAATGACAAAAGGGTGGGAAGAAAAGGCACTTCTGACTGCTCTTTTAAAGCTTAAGAATTTGAAATGGAATGAATCACCATGTGAGAAAACCAGGAGTCATGAAATTGTATTCTGAATTTATTTTTACTATGTTTTTGTTTCAATGTAAAAAGAAGATTTTAAAACTGTACTGCATAATTTTGAGATACATCTAGGTTTACTTTTATGCACAACATAGTTAGGTACAACTGATTCTGTTTTCTGTATTTTATTATGTAAAGAGGCAATTTCCAGTTAGCCCATTAAAAAAATCACTATTTTAATCGCCTAGATCAGAAAGTAAACAATGAAACAAACCAAACCCACAAAAAACCCACCAACAAACAAACAAAAACACCCCCACAATCCTGAAAATGAGGGGTTTTTCCCTTCCCCATCCTGTAAATTTTAGTACTCTGATATTTGGTCCTGCTCTTATTAGAACTTGATATATAGGTGAATTGTACATTCCTAAGGAATATTCTGAGGATAAGGTTTTACGCTTAAAAAGATGTAACTATTATAAGTACAGAGCAAAATACTTTCAGAAAGAGAAACTGAGAAGCAGCAGTTTTAGAACTTTGCTAAGGACAATTGACTGGAATCTTTTCACAAAATACCCTGTGTGCTTGTGCCTTCATATCCACTATCACCTTAAGCCTACATTCCCATGTGCCCTTTGAACTTCCCAGTAAGGACTATTACAAAGTTATCCAAGTGTACAAAATACTCTAATTCATTTCAGCATTAGTAGAACAAAAAGGTATTATATAGTGTAACAAGATGTTACACGCTGCTAGTTTCATGTTTGCTCAATTTATTTTATATATTGCATTTCAGCTCCTCTCTAGAGCAGGTCATGTCTTGTGAGATATCTAATTAATTAACTCTCCTTTCACGCTGTACTAAATTGGTTTAAAATTAAAATAATAAATATTGAGAGATTTGAGTCCTGAATAAGCTGAAATCTGTTCTCCTAAAGTTCACTATGGAGACTGAGAGAATAGTTTGTTGGACAGGACAGTGAAGTCATAGAATCATAGAAAAGTCTGGGTTGGAAAGGACCTTAAAGATCATCGAGTTCCAACCCCCCTGCTATAGGCAGGGACACCTCCCACTAGATAAGGCTGCTCAGTGCCTTCTCCAGCCTGATCTTGGACACGTCCAGAGAGGGGGCATCCACAACCTCTCTGGGAAACCTGTTCCAGTGCCTCACCACCCTCACTGTAAAGAATTTCTTTCTTATGTCGAGTCTAAATCTACCCCCTTCCAATTTACATCCATTGTTTCTAGTCCTTCCATCTGATATCATATTAAAAAGTCCTTCCCCTGCCTTTCTGAGTCCTTCCCCTGCCTTTCTGGTCAACCAAGGTTAACCTACCATGAAAAGTAACAAAGGTCTGAGAACTGGACAAGCAGCATCCCAGATCTGAGTCCTCAGCAAGGAGCAAACCTTCCTCAAAAGCAGGCCAGGTCAACAGGGACACGATAGGGAACCAGTCACTGCTATCAGGGATCATTCTATAGTTGCAGGTCTGTGGGTGAAGGGTTCTCATTGTGACAGAAGTCATGATCTCTCAACCTTTGCCAGTATATGATTCATTTGCCACCCATCAAATTGTCTTCACAGGTAGGTATCTCACAAGTTTTCTTAGCTGTCCTCTTTCAGTGGCCTCAAGGAAGATGTTACCTGTCTCCCTTACATCTCCCAGATGCTATACCATCCACTTTTTTCACAGCTCCTTAATCTTTGACAGACCCAACTCCCATAGGGACAGAATCTCTACCAGTCCCACCACTGTAAGAGGCACTGGGGACTTCCACGTTCCCAGGCCTGAATGGCTGACTGCTCCCTCTAGCACTGTTACAGTGTGAGGGGTAGCTGCTACAGTCAGTGAGGACCATGCCCTGCATCAGACCAGCCCTGTCAGCAGCCATCAGCAGTACATCCAGCCCCTACATGCTCACATACTAATGTCTTTATTAGCTCTCCCTGTTTGAGCTGATTTAATTGTCCTTTTGTACTTCAAATCAAAGGACTGTCTCTCAGTCAGATCAATAGATTCCAAATCTTCACTATGATCTGTAAGAGGGATCATCTTTTTCCTAAATTATTGAACGCATAATTTCAGGGCATAAACATGACTCATATATATATCATAATCACACCACTCAGCTCTGACAGCTCTCAGGTATTTTATCTCTATTAAATGTACATCGTCACAAAATTACATGCATATTTAGTAATTTCTCTTAATTAGTAAGTTAACTGATTGAAAAGTTTTCAAATCTTCTATAGCAATATACTAATTCAATATCTTTAATATATTTTATGGGAATGTAGTCATTGCACTAAAGTTTGTCCAATACAGCTCAAGCAAAACTTGTGTAAGGGTAAATTCAAACACTTCTGAAGTGTTTGGTTTAGTTATAACCTTTCTCCTTAAATTCTCAAATTTTTAGTTACAATTTGTACCTAACCAGCATTTTAAAATTCTGAAACCTTGGAAGAAAACATTCTACACTAATAAACATTTGTTCTTTTCAAAAAAAGATTAAAAGATTCCCCCTAAAAAATCCTGGACATTTATCTTTCTGTTTCTAGTGAAGATGCAAGATATTCTGTGAAGTGAGAAGTATGTTTACACACAATCAAGCACATTGATTTGTAGTACTGCATGAGCCCATTGATTTTCATTCTGGCAGAAGAAAATATCCTCACTGACTACAGTCAATAGGAAACGAAGTCATTTATCCGAAGTTAAGTGTACATTTCAATGATCTGATAAATCCCTAACCTCTTCAGCAAGCAGATTCCATCACCTCAACTACTACAAAAATATCCCATACAAAACAGCAATTCCGTAACACCAGATACACTGTGCAGCATTATTCACTACAACATTCACCCATCACATCAACATTAAATCTTTTTGTGTTGAGAAGAGAGCCAAAGCTGACTGAACTAAGAGTGATCCAAATAGTGGCACAGAATTAGTAAGTTTGTTGTGTAAAATATAGTCAGTTATTTTCTGTTTGTAGATTTTATTAGTTCTACCAGGTGAGGAAGATTTCTAGAAGTCTAGATTATAGATTTCAAACAGCAAATTCATTGGACAAATAGAGGAACAGCATAAGGTGGGTAAATGAAGGTAGTCTCAACAGGAAAGTGTCAACTTTGCAATGTGTAACTTCAAATTATTTAGGAAAATCTTTCCAATGTTATGTCATTATGTTGTGCTATATTTGGTGTTTGTGTTGGCATGTATGGTCCAAGTTGCAGGTGTTTAATTCAGCTCTGTCTTTCACAAAAAATTAAGAAAATGTTACATCTTCTGCACCTTTTTTAGGTAGCCCACTTGAATTTGAGTCCACATCAGTGGACAAATAACTGGCAAATAACAGTTGCAAATGATTTTGAGTCATGCCTGATGAAGCCGCTTCATTTTGTGTAAATATTTCATTATTCTTTTAAAGGGAAGCTCAAGGTGGCAGCAAGACTACGAAATATTTCTTGTGAATCCATTTCATTGTCACCTTAAAAGAATCCCTTTTAGCATTTTTTTCCTTTTGAAATATTTGTAAAAGATCTAAACTCTCTATTGTATTGCTAATTATGACCATATTATCAATCCCCTTAGTGAGCAAACCAGGAGTGCTTTTTAAGATTTATCCTAGCTATCTTTATTAGACTTAACATACAAAAAAACCCCAAAACACTAGAAGCCAAACAAATATCACCCTCCAAGAAGAGGACACAGCATCAAAACATACTGTAATCAATCTACCAAAAAAATATATAATTTCCATGACTGTTAAATGAGATGGAAACTATCCTTATCATCATAACATAGTCTCTCCTAATTAAATCCATGGTAGATTTTTAGTTTGTTTTGTGTAGTTCAGAATAATCATCAGTTTTTAGGGGGCGTTTTTTTATTACATTTCTTATTTTTAGAAGATTAGTTATTTTGTTACATTTTATGTAGCCATAATACATTTCACATGCATGAAATTATGTTAACTGGGTAACCAGAGTTTCAAAAATTTCAAAATTTACTTTTTTAAAAATTTTATTTAAAATGTAGATGAGATAGCTGTTAAAGTTTTATAGCTAGAGATGTAGAAAAGTAATGCTGGACATGGTAAAGTCAACATAGGTCTCATAATCACATCATGTTCATTTTGTCTCCTTTTTATTATCTGCCTAAGAGTAAATGAACAGGTCTTAGACTGAGACTGAAATATTTTATAGCTATTTAATGAAATTACTGTACTTTAAAACAATCAATCAACACCAGCCAGTTTCTCCCAAACCCTGCTTTTTTTTCAAGATGGAGTCATCCTCTCCAGAGCACTAAAAGTCAGAGTTTTTTCTTAAAACTGAACCAGAGATAATGAGCTTTCTACTGTATATTACACTACTTTGAATCCAATCCACAAATAATCCTGAGTTTAATTTCACATAAATTAGTTCACAGTTTCTCTAATACCATTGCCTTTTAATTTCTTATAATTTAATTCCATGCTCAAGATATCCTCAAATAGAAAATGAGTTACCATTAGAGAAATGGTCAAATCTGCTGCATATTTTATGAATAAAAGATTACTTTTCCTAGTCCATGATCATAAAAGGAATAAGCATAGTCTTCGTTGTGAACCTTCAATATAGAAGATCATAGAACTCTTGCAGTAACTGCCAGTTTCATTATCACTTCCAAATTATTATCAGATCACTATTACCAAAAATGAATCTAGACTATCTACTACCAGGCTTAAGCCTAAATGTGAAAAGCTGTACATAGTATCTAAAATAGTGCCATTAATTTTGAAAATAAACATGTAAAAGAGAAAGTCAAATCAATGAAAAGAGAAAGATGACCTTGAAAGCATTTGGAGGGAAATTGTGCCTGCTTCATTTACTTTCTAGGGACCTAGATTAATGCTGTACATGATGCTGTACAATGCTGCCCTAATTTAGCTACTAGCTAAAGGATAGCTCAGTAATTTTCATTACAATACGACTGACTTTGGCATACATATTCTCACAGGACTGATCCAATTCATTTGCAGTCAGAAAAAATGGCCAATTTACTAGCTTCTAGAATAACCTCAGAAAGTAGTCTAAAATTTCAGATGTGACTGTGGCATAGTCTCTTGAAGGAAGGTGAACAACAGCAGAGCTATCTCCCATCGAAATCAGCTAAAACAAACATAACTAACAAAGTCCTTAATTTTATTTATTTTTCATGCTTGTTCAGGAGAACTTTTTCCTAATTTGGGGATTTAAAATTTTTTTAAAATGAAATTTCCTTGAATTTGTTGCCTTACCTTGAAAGGAACTGCTTTCTTCTCCAACAGACTGTTTATCATCATTGCCTTAAAACGCTATGGATGATAGTGTTCATTACAAATGTGAACTTGGCCTCCACAATAATATCTTTAGTGCTGTTCTTTTCTGAAAATCTTCACCTTTAGTTTCTTACATGGATAAAAATATACACATGATTAGTTTCAAGTTCAGATTTCTTCATTATCAGAGGGGAAGCCCAGAAAGAAATGGAGTTTTACTTGCAAGTAAAGTAATCAAGAAAACAAAAATCTTTTAATAACCTGTAACAGATTTATGTTAATTTATCACATTAATTTCCAGTGATTTGGTCTGTTAAGAGTTCTGTAATTTTGTACTGGATGTCATGTCATTGATGGTTTAGTGTGCTAGCAACAATTAATCTGCATAAATATAGGTTAGAGATAAA
Organism: Turnix velox; assembly: GCA_013400935.1. Classification (NCBI taxonomy): domain Eukaryota; kingdom Metazoa; phylum Chordata; class Aves; order Charadriiformes; family Turnicidae; genus Turnix; species Turnix velox. The sequence continues at coordinate 20,563 of VZTY01016234.1, read as the reverse complement.
AGAAACATGCTTGTGTTACTGAATCTACACCATGTTGTAAGCTGCTAGCATCAGCCTACAGGTTCACATTAAGAGTTGGGTTTTTTTCTCCTTTTTTCTGTAATGCAAAATACTAGAATAACAAGGAGAGGTGGTGAGAAAAGAAGGCAATTAGAATTCTAGACACCTTGGAAGAGAAATACTATAAATATTCCTTATTTAGTGAAACTGATTCACCAAAAATTTATTCTGGAGAGTTTAAATAGCTGAACTGGGAATTAATTTATTTTTATGTTTCTTTAAAGAATGACCATCATACGTGTAGAGAACACCTGATCTTAGGAGACTGTGAACTCCTCTGAAAGTTTCCATTGTTGATAAATATTATCTGTCTTTAACCATGGGGGAATTAAAATATGTGAGTGTATGAGTACTTATTTCTACATAACTGCATTTTAACTGGGAGGCTGCTGAGTGGGCTATCTGGGAACTCTATGTTTAAACTCCAATGAAAAATTTTTATTTCTTGTCTGATCTCATCTGACCATGACTTTTCAGAACAGAAGAACTTGTCCAAAAAAGCATACTCAAAGATGATTAAAAATTTTAAGGAAGGCAAGGTCTATGAGCTCTGGTTAAACTGATCTTTTTTGTTCTCTAAGACAAAGTTTAGACTATCACAGCAAAAGAAGAAACTTATCTGTGCTATGATGTTTTTTTTTAAATAACGCAATTTACACTGAGTAGTGTGCTATTATTTTTTGTTCTTTTTTTTTTTATATCTACAGCATTCAGTGGTTTGGATTTTATTAAATGCTACAATTATACTTTAGAAAGAAATGTCATATTAAATTACACAGAAACTTGTCCATAATTGCACTTCAGCAAAACATTTTAATTCTAGTATTAATCAGAGTATGCAATGCATCCATTGTACCTGCATATAAATGTAAAGCACAGAAGCAGATTGACAGCCTTTGTCAGTGGTGAGTCTGTCTCTTCATGCTTTGCAGAATGGCTTCAGCAAAAATTTAAAAGTTAGCATGTTTGTCAGTGAGTATGTAGTGCACTTTTAAAAATCATAACAGAAAATTCCAAGTGCTCCATTAAGTTTAGCTCTTTCAGGATGTCTGCAATGACTCATGGTATGTTTTAATGATAATTTCAATGCTATCTTTTTGTATTTCTTTATTTGTTGTTACTCACCTTGTTGCTTTAACTGTGAGATTTAGATCAATCTGCAATTCCATATTTATCTTGTGGATCAAACAATAGGTTCTGGAAATACTGAAATATTGTAAAAAGGTGCTACAAATAATAAATAACAGATAAAAGCTGAAAGTTGTCAGTTAAATTAGAGCAAACCTGACTAAGCTCCAAGTGATGAGACTACTCTTCAAGAGTCAGGTTCAAGAGTTGCTTCAGAAAAGATAAAATTTCCCAAATCTGAAAAGATTATGTGGCAAATTTATCATAACCTATATTCTACACTAGCATTTTTTTTATATGATTTCATGATTTGTTGGATTATATGCTTTATTGTGTCTTATTTTGTAATCTCCTACACATCTTTAACAAGAAGTTCATAGACATATTCTACGATGTGTTCACAGGAGGGATATACTGGTCACAAAAGCAAAGTTTTAAAATCATAGAATTGAATGACACAAAGGCAATTGTATCTGACAAATATAGACTACCCAAATATGTTTNCATGTTTTCTAGTTCAACAAACCCTCTAAAGATGAATACTTTAATTTAAAATCAAATAGCCAGTATGACAACTGCACATTTTCTTGTTGCCCAAGATTTTCTATTGATTATTTTTTGCCTCAGCAGTTTATTTCTTCAAAATAAAAACAGACCAAATCTTTGTTGAATTCCAATTAGACCTAAGGAGAATTCACATATCTTTTCAATATCTCCAATTGCATTGCATTGCAATGTCCGTTTACATTGAATCTGCCCTCTGGCTAAGATAAAAACAAATAACTGCAAATATTTATTGAATTATATTTCACTTGTTTTATTTTTTTATAATTTCGATGGACATTTTAAGTGCAAACTTATCCAAAAGAGCAAGACATCATACAGATAAGTGCTACAGAGGCAGAACACAAAAAGGAAAGAACATACTATATGTTTTACAAGTTTACTTTTGTTTTGAATTTGGGGTTTTTTTGATGAAACATAAACATTGCATGTCTTCTAACAAAATCCTGCTATTTGCCAAAGCATTCAAATGTTTTTTGTTTCTCAGTTAGATTTATGATCATGAGAAGATTTCAGTATGAGGTTAAGCGGAGACTTTCACAGTCTCATCCTCATTCTTCCTGCATTTTCGTGACCTTCAGACAGCTACGTTAGGTCCCTGTACTATCTGCTGATCTGCATATTCACTCTGATACAGAATTATTGACCCAGTGTCCCAAAATTTCCGATCACAAACATCCACAGAATTCATGTCTTGGTTTTTTATATCTTTCTAGATCAGTGAGAAAAAATTAGATATACATATGCTGTATTAATTGATTACAACTCTTGCAAATATGAGGCTATTTGCTAAAGCACTTAAATTTTGCCAATAAATTATATCATTGCTGTTTCTTCAAACCTCAATCTGCATAAAACTGACTTGGACTAGAAGTTAAAGAGCATTTTCCCTAAGTCAAAACTGTACCAAAAAGAGTTTGTATAAGTACCACTTTCACCACCTGAGAGAAGACTTCTATCATATGAGCATTTGACTGAAGGCTGGTTATACCTTCACTGGCTATTTCCTGCAATTTCATGTATGAATATTTGTAAGCATATATATATGCTAAGAATTACTATTTTTTTTTTCCTGATTAAACTTAGGAAAAGTGGTAATGAATACAATCTTTTGTTTGCTTTACTTTGGCCAAGGTCTGCAAGAAGCATAGTTATGTTTTTCTAGTAACAAGCCAGTCAACTGACTTGATCCAGAGAAAGAGCAAACACAGAATAAAATTGCATTGCTTTCAATAAGATCAGTGTATTAAGTCAATTTCCCTGCAAAAGCAATAGCACCATGTGGCTGGCACAAGGATTGATTGTAAGGACAATTGATCTAGGAAAGTATGAGGAGAGAAAGAAAATGTACATAGTCTGGATTATTCTGAATTTGTTATCTTCTTTTGTACATGGTCCAGTAAGTGTCATAAAAGACAAAAAGTAGCTTTTTGTACTTGGATAACCAAAACATAACAAGATACTCCAGATTCAATCTCAAAATTGTGAGAAGTGCCCTGTACTAGAAATTCTTAAATAGCTTTGATGTTAGGCCATGCTGCTTGTTTTATTCTAGGACCTCTAGAATTTTTTCTGCAGAGCTGCTTCCCAGACAGTTCTCCCTCAATTTACACCATCACATATCCAATCCACGTTCAAGACTTAGCTCTTGTTCAGCTTCATGAGATTCCTGTGACTCCATATTCCCTCTGAATAGGAGCCGTGCCTTCCACAATATCAAATATATGTATATATTCACATTTGGATTGCAAATTTTTAACTAGAGCTTCAGATGATTTGTTATGTCTGTAATTTGGGGGGAAAAAATTGTTTCCTCAATGTTTTTTTCCTGAGATTATCTTTGTCTCTCTATCATTGGAAAGGAGGATGTAATTTCAAACAAATTAAGTAGTAATTTAAACTAGCTAGAAAAGGGCTTAGGAAAATTGGTATTGATCTTTTGTACTAGGAAAAAATATTGACAGAATAATGTTATCTGAATAATCTGAACACTTCTCTTCTCTTAGATTTCATCACCAAAAAAGAGTTCTAATTTCACTAACTCAGACAACTTCCTCTTCCTGGCTGCCCTTCTATTCCTCCACTGAATGCTATTATTGCTTATTAAAATCCATATATGTATTTATATTTTTAAAAAATCCTATTAGTTCTGAAGGAAAGAAATATCACATAGGCAATACATGAAATCCAACTCTATTGGTGATCTTCCTTATCTTTGAAACAGAAATGTAGAAGTAAGAAGTTTTAAGATACTGACAAATTTCAGTACTGGAAAGTTAGTCTAACTGTGACTCACCAAACGAGCTTGTATTTCCATCAACTCCCTTGGGGAAAAAAATAAATGGAACTCAATATAAAGATGTGGACAAAACCTTGGAACACTTTAGAAGCTGTTTTGCACTGTAAGCTCAAGTTTGTTTGTATTCAATGTCTAAAGTCATAGATTCCCATGGCTTAAGACAGACGTTCTACTTGCCAGAATTACCTGTGATAGTTACCTAAATTCATTGCATACATCTTTTTCACACTGGAATTTCTGCTTTCTGGACAGGACTTAACCTCGAAGCTACCGTGATCTGGTTTTATATAGGCATGTAACTTGAATTCATCTTGATTTCTGTTGTAAACCTTAGAAAGATGTATATAGCCAAGACTTCTACAGCACTTGGCAATTCTATCTAAAAGATTAGTGTGTCTAAAAGATTAGAGAGGCTACTCAAAATTTAACCTGAGTTCTAGAACCTACTAAGAACTGAACACATTGAGCAAATTCCTTAAGTATACAAGGACTTTTCATGTAGTCAGGTAAGAAATATTCAGGCAAAGAAAATTAAAAATAAGTAGACAATGTTTAGGGCAAAAGTAGGCAATTTTTAGGGCACAAGTAGGCAATGTTTAGGACAAAACTGGGGATATAATTTTTCACTGAATCACACCATCATTTAGGTGTAATATCATCTTGATATCATCTATCTCCACTTCACTGCTCAAGCAGGATTATCTTAAACAGGATCATTTAGAAAAAACTATTCATAAGTAGTTGGGTTTTGAACACAAATGCAAGTGGACATTGCTAAACCATGCTGGCTGATCTGGTCACTCTTAAAGAAAAAAATGTTTTATTGTATTTAGAAGGTCCATACCATGTTTCAATTAGCTCCCTCAGTCTGTTACTTTGTCACAGGCATTTATACACATGTATAGGATTCCCCTGGAGACATCTCTTTCCATGCTGATCAATCCCATTTTACTCAGCTTCTAATTGTACAAAAGATGTTCTTCTTCCTGGAGCCCAATCTTAATCCTCATAGAAATATTTAATCCAGAAATATGATGGCATTTAAAATGCACATTGTGCTAACAAAGAAGCATCCAAACTGTAAAACTAATGTAATTTCTCTGCTATTTCATATTCCTGCCTAATCAGAGGTTTACATGCAGGAGGACAGGACTGATGGTGCATGGAAACAAAAGCAAGGGTTCAAGGAAAAATGTGGCTTAAAATCTATGAGATGTCTCATTTCTTTCTGTGTGCCCTGAACACTGTGTTATTAAGAAAAACATAGCCATCAGATACTTCAATAAATACGTACCTTAAGTAAATTAAGAACATTTACATTTTGCTTACATTCTTTCCACTTTCAGGAAATAAGTAGACTATATTGGCTTATATTGTCTCCTTGAGGTGTTCAGATTTCTTCTACAGTAAAAAGATGAATAACAGCATCTAACTGAAACCTCATTTGCTCTCTGGATATGGCCAGCCTGTTTTTTTGCTACCAACTTTGCTGTATATTAAAAAAAAAAAAAAAATTCCAAAAGTCATGTCCTTTTTGTCCACAACAGTAAGGCCTCAGCTTTTATCATTCCTGTTTTTCCTATTTTGTCTTTTTGTTCCACCAAGGAGGCAATGTGAATTACCTCTGGATGGGAGTTTAGCTAGTAGCTAAAGCTAATGCACCACAGTATGAAAGTCTACTGGAGCAAAGCATGTTTTTCTCAGCAGCACAATTACCCAGTGTAGAAAAGAGTACATTTTGTAGAGATATCCACCTAAGCTCCAGCAAAAGCAAGCATCTTAGATTTAACGTCATTACATTATGCAGGCTTGTTCACTGTGAAGTGGCAGTTTCTTATAACATTCTATTTTTTCTCTGCCAGCGATCTGATGCATTTTAAAGCCAAGAAGAAGTCACCTGAAGAATATAGTGTTAACATTTAAATCAGAATACTGGTATATATGTTTGTACAGAAATTTTTAAAGCAATCTTTTAACAGTTAGAATAATGAATTTTACAAATTAAAAAAAAACAACCTAAAAACAAGCAAAAAAAAAAAAACCCCAAGATGTAGATATAGAAGTTAAGACAGAGTTATCTGTGATATTTTTGTAGCCAGGTAAAAATAAAAATATTTTTCCAGGTCTTTCCATTTGGTTTAAAAAGACATTTTTAGAGGCATAAGAGGGGTGTTGCTATGATTCTTGTACACTTTGACCACAAATATGTTTGTACCTGAATTTGATCTTTACAAAATTTGACAAGCATGAGAAATTACTGCTTTATACTGAGAAAAAGAGAGTGAGAAGTAGGGCTCTGTAGAATTGAAGTCCCCTGCAATGAAGTTGTTCTGTAGCTTGCAGTGTTAGGAACAATAAAAACCAAGTAAATAAATTGCACTCTTCTAGTGAGTTCACTGAATCCTCTGTGTCTGGGTGGAACTCTTTCTGTAACTCCCATGCAAATCGAAAGAGAAGCATTACAGGTCATAGCCTGCTCTACTTGCCTGAAGCAAACTTTCACACCATGAGAAAGAGATGGTCAGCCCTGGTGTTAGCTGTGGGTTGTGGTGAGTGTTTGATTCAAAAGAGCAGAATTGCAGTGCAACCATATATCCCTCAGCAAGAGTGGAAGAAACACAGAGAACAGGCACCAAGCCTACAAGGCCAGTGGACCCTGGACTTGGATTTAGGAATTATAGGTGAAAAAGTCAAAGTTTTAATACACAAGCTGTATGGATAGTAGACATAAATAGTCGGACAGCATATGCTGTCCACTCCCTATGATTCTCTCCCACAAATGTTAAGAAAACAATTTATTATCTTAGACCTAGACGGTTTTGAATAAAAAAGGAAAATGACAAATGGGTTTTACTGATTGATATGCTTACTACTGTTTAGGGGAGACTAAATGATTACTTGAAGCAATTAAGATAAACACAGAAATGAAAGTTAAACCAGAAGTAGTACCCTCCATTTCTAAAAAGCAGACATTTGAATCATTAGCAAAGTATTAGAAACAGAGGACTTAGACGTACAGCTAGCTATTTTCTCAGGTCAGGATGAGCTTGCTAAGGTATCATTGACATGAGAAATAGAAACATGAGTTCAGAGTGATAAGACAAAACCATTTTCCTTCTAGACAAGACTTTCTACTAGCTTTCCAGTGTCTGAGGAGTTCCTATAAGAAAGATGGAGATGGACTTTTTACAGGAGTATGTAATGATATGACATGGGTTAGTGGCTTCAAATTGAAGAGGGTAGATTTAGTTTAGATATTAGACACTTGAATAAGTTCCCCAGAGAAATTTGAAATACCTCATGAAGACCAGGTTACATGGGGCTTTAAGCAAACTAGTCTAGTGGAAGCTGTCCTGCCCATGTCAGGAGAGTTGGAATTAAGGCTCTTTCCAACCGAAACCATTAAATGATTCTAAAACTGAGGATGTTTATTGAGCTCCATTAAAATTAAATTAAAACATAACATTAACATGACATTAATATAAAGAGCTACCATGTGAGAGGTCAAGTACTTCCTTTAGTAGGTACTCTGAAATGTATAGATATGTAAGAATTTATATTTTCTTTACAGCAAGGAACATTACCTCATTTGTGTCTAATACTTATATTTATTTCAATATGTATGCTTACTTACACTTTCTACTTTCATTGAATCTCCAACATCTTTTCCCTTGTGTTTCTGATCAATTTTAATTCTAGAGAAAAATAGGTAAATATAATTTGGAAGTTCCCAAAGTTCCCTAAGTTCAAGGCAGTGAAAGATTCAAAATTAGGTTGCTCAGTGCTTTATTGTGATGAATTTTAAGTATCTCCAAGGTTTAAGAGTCTGTACCAGTTTCAGCTGGGAAAGAGTTAATTTTCTTTCTAGTGATTGTTGTGAAAAGAATGACAATAATACATATTGCAAGCTTACAAGAAGGGGTCAGGTTATGAGCTTGGGGGCATGAGCATCACAACACGTCTCCATCCTTTCTGTAAAACTAATGAATAAATTCGTATTGGATTGGTAACTGATGGATGAACTAGTTAACTGTCATTCCATTTTTATAATTGAGACTAATGAAAAGAGTAAATAAGATCAGAATAAACAGATTAAATAATTTAATATTTTTCCACAAATTGTTAGTCTAATTCAAGAAACTATAAATTCACTAGAAGTTCATTAGAATCATAGAATGCATGGAGTTGGCAGGGACTTTCAAAGTCCCTAGTCCAACCCCCATGCTGTGAGAAGGGACATGACACTAGATCAGGCTGCTCAGAGCCTCTTCAAATTGGCCTTGAATGTTTCCAGGGATGGGGTCTCCACCAGCTCTCTGGGCAATCTGTTCTGGTGTTTCACCACCCTCATGGTGAAGAACTTCTTTCCAACCTCTAATCTATGCCTGCCCTGTTCTGGTTTAAAACCACTTCCCCTCGTCTGTTTCCCAGCTGTCCTGTAGGCTGCAGTAAATGATGTCCAACTATTTATGTCTACTATTCATACCTCTCTATCTGCTGACCACAGCTCTTCCTATGCAGCCAGACTTGGTCTGGACTGTCGGTACATAATGTTGGCTGATGTTCAGCTTTTCATCCACCAGCACCCCTGCATCTACTTCTACATAGGACTGCTCTCTATCATGTCATCCCCCACTCTGCTTTGATAATTGGGACTGGCTCAGCTCAAGTGCAGCAGTCTGCACTTGTACTTGTTGAATTTCATGAGGATTGCACAGGCCCACCTATCTAGGTTGTCCAAATCCCTCTGGATGACATCATGACCCTCCTGCATGTCAACTGCATCATTCAGCTTGGTGTTATTCCATACCTTGATTTTCCTTAGAGCTGTGCATATATTACTTAATGTGAAATCTATTTTCTGGATTACTTAACATGAAATCTATTTTCCCACTTCTTCTTCTCTTTAGCTTGACTTCCTTCTGAGATATATTTCAGAATTAACAGGATTTTTAATTCAAACAGCTTATGCCTTTAATGAGTACTTTGGAGTTTAAGAGAGTAAAAAGCTCTATTGTTACCTTAACAGCTGAAAAAGAGATTCACCTAGTGAACGTAGGAATAACAAAGGTTACATGAACATAATTAAATCCTAGATTGACTATAGTGAGAATCAGACACCCCACATTAATTGCAGATGGAAGAAATATGACAAAATTGTATTTTCTTCTTGAATAGAAACCAGCAACCAGGAACTTCTAAATGATCTTTTTTTTTTTTTTAATGATGAAAGGGACTTTTTGTTACATATAGCCTGTCCTTGCAAGGAAACAAATTACACAATTTCATGAAATGTTGTAGTAGAGACTAGTTATCCTTACTCACCAGCCATCCATTTATGGTTTATCTTGCATCATGCTTTATAGGTGGAACATTTGTCCCCTTTTTATAAGAGGCATTGCTTTCTGCTTTCTCTTCAGTAAGCTGAAGTATTTATTTTGAAAACACAAAAGTTATTGCTGAAGAATCCTTAAGTAAATAATCTAGAAGGTGTATTAGGAATATATCAGACTCATAACTGAAGCCTTTTGTATTCTCTTTGTACAGCAGAAATAAAAGTTAACTGGAACAAAATGGTCTAGTTATCCATGAGCTGTTTCCAGACTTCTGAACTTTTGGAAATGAAAATATTTCAATAACAACAGGGAAAAAGAAAGAACAGTAGTGCAAAACATATTTCGTTTGGAGAGTTTACCAAATTTTCATAACAAAAAAAAAAAAAAAAAAAAGTGGACTTTTTAAAACAGAATTGCTGGAGTTCTTGCAGCTCTGGTGAGTGACCTCTAGTTCCTATTAAACATTTTGTTACACAGTGTGGTAGCATAGAGAAATCCTGATTACCAAGACTTTCAGGTACTGTTCTTAGTTACAAGAAATTCAAGAAACTGAGGAATCCTGCAGAAGTCTGTAAACACCACAGCTCCCAAAAGTTGGGCTGATACAGGAGAGAAATCTTGAAAAAACTATACAATTTATAAAGAAATCAATTTGCAAATGATTTCTTTCATTTGACACAATTGGGCAAAGAAATTTTTTCACCAGGAAATAGCTGATAAACTTTTCAGAGAGAAAAAAAGTTAAAAAATTAAGAATAATTATCACATTTTCTCCCAACAGCTGCAACATCAGGTACTCAATTTCCTATTCCTTTTTAAGAAAAGTATTCCCTGATTTCTGCATGTGACTTCCAGAACAGAATGCAATTTCTTATTTGGAAGACTGTTTTTTCCTTGGGCAAAAATGTGTCAAGTGGAAGCAAGAAAGATTTCACCCAGGAATATGGCATATTGATTGCACCAAAACTGCAAGAAGGATAAAATATCCCCCTTAAGATCTTCTAACTTGTATTTACTATGATCTTTTGAAGAACACACACACACATGCTGTTCATCTGCTATATCTATATGCTTACATAGTACATTCCTTCATAAGGAAAATTGTGTAGTGTACATCTATGACATTTTGTTTTCTACCAAATGGTATTCCTTGCATACAGACAAGCCAAACACAATAGACAACAAGCTTTTAAAATATATCCATTTGCTCAAATTTTAGTTATAACACTCAGTACGAATAGCCTAGACTGATGTTTAAAGCATATCTATTCTTGAAAGTTACTGTGGGTTTTCTGCACCTGTATGAAATGATTTGTAAGAACTGTTATATGGCTTTTACAGGATGTGCTTCACTGATCATATCTCTGCCAAAAAATGCTATTGAGACCCTCAGGCTAAGGAATGTTGTATGTTCTTAAACCTGGCTTTCCTATCATTACTCAACCTCTGTTCTGCACAGTGGTGGTGGATCAGTGCTAAGTCTCTTATTTCTCTCCATTTGTCCTCAAACGTGCTTGTTTATTAGAGTGGTCTCCAGATAAGCCTGGAGTATCTTTAAGCAATGTGTTTCATTAAAGCCTAAGACCTCAGCATGAGCCACATGGAAAATGAGGCACACTTGCTGAATAATCCTGTTTTGAACTCAGCAATGTGAATTTGCCTCTGGCAATAGCAAAGCATGACACTTTATTGTGATAAATGGGAATAGAAAAAGTTGTCAAGATGATACAACTGCAGTTGAGGTACACAAGTGCACTCATAGATTTATTTGTGTAGATAGCCAATAGGACAATGGAGAAAAGAGTTCCAGACACAGGACTATTATTACAGTGTGGCAATTCAATTCACCTCATTTTGCTTCAAACAATCTCAATCCAAAATTCCAGCAAATGTGCTCTCAAGTTGGATTTATTAACACAGGTTCACATGTCAGACAGTGTGAAACAAAATAATGTGTATTCACAAGGCAATTTAGCATATGATAAGCTAAACTAACCAAAGACAACTCATATCAGTCCTATTGGCTGCTTAAACTCTAGTGGCTAATTCAATTCCCTGTTGACTCTTTAAGTGAGTTTTTCTCCAGAAGTACTTTGAAAATGTATAATCCTTTAATACAGGACAGTTTGGAAGCTGGCTGTAAAACCAGTTATCATGCAGATGTTGAAATGGTAGGATGAACATTTGAAAAGAAACAGTTCTAGTAGAAGCAGAAAAATCAATAGAAATGCCACAGAATTAAACATTTTTTTCATATATAAGTATCTCCATATATTTACTAGAAAACAACCAGTAATTTAGGCACTCAAATTTACATTTATTTCAACATTTACTGTGTAAACAAATGTGAATGAATTTGGCAATATTTAATTTTTAAGTGATGATCTGGCATCTGCTGGACTGCACCCATTTCTGAGACATCATTTGTATTCTTGTTCTGTTGAGAAGAGTAAATAAATCTAATTTAGCCTGAAGCAATTGTTTCACTGTTCCAGTTCAGCGAGAAGTTTTAGGTTTGGAAAGTAAATTAGATTGTGGAAAACATGAAGACTGAATACTGAATGTAACAAAGAGTAGCATATCACAGTAAAAGGAAGAGCCCTGAAAAAGAGATCCTGAAAATTTACCTGTATTTGCAAAAAAAAAAAGGTAAAATAAAAATGTCAGGTCTGTTAACTAGTATTGACTGTCTATACAAAAACCATCAGCAATATATTTTTTGAGTAATTTTCTGAAGCCTTTTGGTAATCATGGGTAAGTTTTGGATTACCACTGTATGTATTCTGTTTACATAGGTTGGTTGCTTCTTTTCATAGATCCAATATAGGATCTCATTTGGTAGAATAGTAATTTCTTTAAAAGTTTACCACAAAACATCTCTATGAAACTGTGTTTTCAATCAAAATTGTTTTACCACCCATCAGCCTCTCTTCATCAGAATGCAATCCAACTCCTTTCACCAGTTTGTGTTTATATATGAACTGTACTCTTGAAATACTGCAGGTTTTTTCTTTTTATCACTGGATCATTCTGCAGTTCCCTAAGACAACTGGGTCAGAAACTTTCAGATACTTTCCAAAACACTTTGACCTTTGATAATGAGAGCAACAATTGAAGAACTAAAATTGTTTCTTACTATGCTTCCCAAGCTGTTATGTATAGCCTTGGATGTGAGACCTGTAAGAAAAGTCACTAAGTAGTTTGGAATCAAAAGTTTAACAATACTAATTTAACATTAATAATAAACTATTGGAATTTGTGTTGAAATGCATATTCTGCATACATAAATATACATAAGTGCAGAACTGAAGAAGCATTAAAGGCTTGATACTGTGAAGACTTTCTATTTTGTAATCAGACTGGGGTTATGATGGAACATTATGACTCTTAAACTCTCAGTCTCTAATTCAAGTATCAATCATTTGGTCATTTCTTTCATGGCTTCTTTGAGTTCTTCACCCAGTCACTATAGGCCGGAACAAAAACTCCTGTAACTGAGTATCTAAAGGGAGAAAGAGTTGCATAGCATAGCACAGCACAGAATAGAATAGCACAGCACAGAATAGAATAGCACAGCACAGAATAGATGATTTATGAAACAGTCTTTATTAGTTCTTTTTATTCTAAAGTGCCCTAAAATGTAATCCCACAGTTACAGCCATTTCAGAGTTATTAAAACCAGAATAGTGCATTCATGCTGGAAGTCAAATTGTGGAAGGTAATAATTTTTAAGTAGTTTAAAGATTATTAATTATATTTGCACATAGCAATAATTAGACAAGACAGGAAACAATGGAAGATCTTCTGTGTCATCTAGCACACAGAGTGTTAGTGATGCTAAACACTAGCTTGATACAAGCTTGATGGATGGATTATTGTATGAGGAAATGGCTTGACAGCTATATTCACAGAGTTGCAGTGAACAGCTCAATGATGAATTGGATACTAATTACAAATAGCCTCTCTCAAAGGTCCATACTTGGACAAATACTATTAAATACCTTTATCAGTAACATAGATACTGCGATTGAGCACATCCCCAGCCTGTTTGCAGATGGCACCAAGCTTAGTGATGTGATTTGCTTTTTAGGAGATGCCACTCAGAGGCACCTAGACAAGCTTAAGGATTGAGCTTACATGAACCCTGTGAAGTTCAACAATGCCAACTGCGAGGTCCTGCACCTGGGTTGGGGCAGTCCTCAGTATCAATAACAACTGAGACAGAATGTGCTGTTCAGACTGGAGGAGTAGGCTGTGTGGGGAGACCTCATAGGAGCCTACCAGTACCTGAAGGGGACCTATGGTAAAGCTGGCAAGGGACTGTTTGTCAGAGCATGTAACAGTAGGATGAGGAGCACTGGTTTTAAACTAGAGAAGAGCAGGTTAGAAAGAAGGTTAAAATTAGAGGTTAGAAAGAACTTCACCATGAGGGTGGTGAAACAATGGAACAGATTGCCCAGAGAGCCAGTGGAGACATTCAAGACCAAGTAGGATGAGGCTCTGAGCAACCTGATCTAGTGGAGTATTTCTTTGCTCACTGCACAGGTTTACAGGTTTTGGACTAGTGACCTTTGAATGCCCCTTCCAAGTCTATGATTCTATTATTCTATTATAATATTTAGAGTATTTTCCAGGGTTTGAATGAAAGTGTGTATCCTAAGTGACTCATACCATTGTTACAGGGTAGACCTTCATACTATTGAGCTGAATGTCTCTTTTACCAAAGGGATAAAACAAGTTGTGGAAGAAGGCAAAATGATACATTCATTTGGGCACTTGAACAGGATCACTAAGTTAGGGATATTAACATATGTCCATATGCCCCAGAGTTAATAAAGAGACCTAAGTGTTGTTGGCAGACTGAAAACAGTAATTACCATCATGCCCTCAAAATTCCTATGCTTTATATTTATCTTTCAGAGAAGTGGAAAAAAAGTACTTTTAATTAAAGACTTTTAAGAAAATATCTGGTTTCTTTTACTAGAACTCAGCAGACATTAGTATAGTTCCACTGGGAATTAACTTGGCCCATTATGCTTTTCCCTGTTTTAAAGACTGGAATACTAAAAGCCAACATATCTATTTTTGATCAGAATTAGACAGTATGAATCTAATCTAATTCTTTTAACTTCTGTGCATTTGCTGTATTTCTGCATAAAGGAGATCAGAATTTGTCTTGTGGTCTGAATGTATTTCAAAAGAATTATGCAGGAAGAAAAGGTAAGTAAAGCTCCTGTCAAAAGGTTAGAAAAATCAATAGGCAGAGCAGAAAATAAAGTAGTTAAAAGAGTCTTAAAGAACCTGAAAGTTAAAATGTCATTTTGAAATGGGAGAAAGGAATTCTACTGAGAAACTGCAGCTAATGACACAAGCCATCTGAATGAATAGATAATCAGCCTCAAGACTGCTGGAAAAGCATACAGCACAGATGTGTAATGTATGCCTAATTTGCACACCTGGAGTAAGTCTAACCCTTCTGAGTTAGTTAACTCTCCTTTGGCATATGAAAAGAGGCTCCCTTTCCACTAAAACACAAGCTTTGTATTTTCTTTGCTGTTTCTTAAACTATCCATGAATTTGACTATCATATCAGTTTCTTTAATTCATTATAGGTGCATCTTAATTGCACCTATTGATGCAAGCAATTTTTCATTTTAGTTATTTATGCTATATATGAAAAGTTCTAATCTGAAATTATTTCCTTAGACTGTTCTAGTAGGTTACATTGCAAAGGCTATTATCTTATGGTCATCCAAAATACCTATTCAAGTCTTAAAGCTTCAGAATTTTTTACAACTTTTGTTACATATTTTATAAAAGTGTATTCTTATTTTAGAATGAATCCTCTCAAGTATTTGCACATGAATTCAAATTAGTTGTAAGTTCTTAAAGGAAATTGGTATGTTTAAAATGTTATTATAACAGTCATTTCCTTTAGTGGAAAAGTACATGTGATTTTTATTTTTAGTTATAATTCCACTATCCAGACTGGTTCTGATAAAAACAGTTTTTCTTCTATTTCTGTAAGTTTAATCATTGTAATTATCATATGAATTCCCTAATACATGAAGTTCAAGTTTTAGATTAAGTTTGAATTTTATTTCATTTTTATCAGAGATTGTCTATTTTTACACTTAGAAACTGGCAGTACATTCTGGTACTTACAGGATACTGTCCTTAGTTAAGTGCAATTTTCCTTTTCTACTTGAAAAAGAAAGAAACACTTCCTACTTACTGGTAGCTCTAGAGCTCAACAGGATTCAAAGTAGCTGTTGTAGAATCTATTACATAAAAATCCTAAACAATCTTCTCTTCAGATAAATTATATTTTTTGATGGAAGGCCTCTACATACAAGAACACATCAGAAGAAATGGTAATGAGTTACAGTTGTAGACCCACTTAGAAACTCTTGAAATTAAGAAATCTTCATAAAATCCATTGCAAGTGGACATGATAAGTATCTGAAATATATACATCTTTCAAAGTATCTATTAGAATAATTGTCCAGCAACACAGGATAATGTGACAAGAATCCTTGAAGGTTAGGGAATTTGTCTGGAACCATGAATGAAGCAAGATATGAATAGGTCACCTCTTACACAGGTAGAAGAAAAAACTATAAGACTTGTAATTAAAGTCAAATTAATATGTATGTCAAAAGGACAAGGAATTCATCTGTCATCTTAAGTGCTTACCTCACTTGCAAGTCTTTTTTCTTTTTTTTCTCCCCTCAAAAATTTAAAATTGTAGCTGACACTAACTGGATTATAAATTTGTTAGTAGTTCATAACCATGTGGCTGTCAAGTGCCTTTACATTTCTGGGTGGCTTGTATTGAGCTTGATCTCCATAAATTTTGTTGAAAAAATATGTTTTGCCTAATTGCTGACTGCATTTATTATCAGTGTGTCCAAAGATGGCTCTATTGTTATTTCTAAACATATTCCATATACTCTGCAGAAGGGCAACTTTCTCTTCATTTGAAGTAGTTGGCAGAAATGTCACTTGCAGTCTTGTGAAAACACTGTTTGGAATTTCATAATGAAAAGGTCACAACATGTTATCAGCCACTTTTCAGAAGGAATCAAACAAATTAAATCCTAGTTTTTAAAAAAGACAAATAGAATAGTAATATTACCATATCCAAGGAAATGCAGATTCATAGAATCACAGAATCATAGAATAGTTTGGGTTGGAAGAGACCTTAAAGATCATAGAGTTCCAACCCCCCCTGCCATTAAGTAGCAATCTTAATTCAAAATTAATATGCAGGTTGTTGTGCTTTTTTACCTCCAATGATAAAAATCTGCTGATGTAGAATAAGAAAGAAACTAGAAAATATTAAATAATATCTGGATCTGGATATACTTTATCTGACATTGAGCAAACAGCAGCTAAATATTCCACAGCTGTAGTACCAAAACCAACCACCAAACACTATCTATATCCACTGATTTTAAAGACATTCATGGTTTAGATCAAATGAGTGAAGAAATTGGATGTTTATATACAATGGATCCACATCCAATAAACTCATTCCATTACTGTTTCCCCAAAAGAAAAGAAAAACTAAATATATATCCTATGGTCTTGATATCTTTTTTTTTTTCTTTTTTCTTTTCTTTTCACTTTGTATGTTGCTAAATTTAACAATGTAATTAGAAGCAGAGGTGTCATCTGAGCTGACAGCTACAGGAATGTCCACTGCAGTCATAAGATTACTGTCTGCAGTCATAAAAATACGCATCCACACTCCCTTTCCTCTTTCTTTGCAAATTCCTTTAAATAACTTTCATTAGTTGCTTTATCACTTACTTACAAAAATCACTTTCATGTTCAAACATGGATATATTCAGCATAAATCTAAAAATGTTTTCCATAACTGAAAATCTGAGCAGATTTCCCTTTAGATGTAGAGAAGGGTCTCCTCTCATATAAGAGCAGAGCGAGTTTGGAATTTGCTTTTAACCCCCTCTCACTTCCCTCTTCTGTATGAGCATGGAATTTGTGATGTGTGTGGAGATGAAAAAGCATTGATTATACCTGTTCTAGAAAGAGGTCAGTAGCCTGAAGAGTGTGCTTGGAAACACAGAAGGAAAAAATCTAACTTTGCAGATCCAGGGTTTCTGAAGAACAAATAAGCTTATCCTTTCATGAGTGATCAGAGAGGGCTAGAATCTATCTGAAAACAGTACAGACACCAATATTTACAGAACTCCAGTGACACTTCCCTGTTCAAATGCCAGACAGCAAACACTGAGCAGATGAAAAAATCAGTAATAGCAAAAAATCCACATGGTAACATAAAACTTTTAAGACCAGGATGAGTTCAACATACAGATTTAAATAAAGTCTGTAAAAACTAAATTTTACAGCTGTATTATCTGCGTTGACTAATTTTATAACACTCTTTTTGAATGCTATTCCATAAACTTGCAATTTCAGTACCTATGCAAACATGCACTGTACGTTAGTCCAACATAATAATCAGTAACACTTGTTTCATTGAAATAACTCCTTGAGAAGCTGGTTATACTCAGATTTATTGGAGATATAATATCATCTAGTGTTACAAAGAGATTCTGTGATTTTATAGACGTTATTAGTATTTGCACATGGAGTATTATAAGTGCTTCTCCAGCATGAACTTTTTAAAGTTTACTTATCTTTTAACTTATGAACAGAAGAAAAACAATGATCGTATCTTTATATATTGCAATTTCTTTTTATTTTGTAAATTATTCCTTTAATACTAGCTTTAATACTAGCTAGTCTTTTGAGATGGCAGATCTCATTTAACAACAGAAATTCCTGGCCAGAAATGATTAAGCATATATGAGCATTTTAATTTTTTCGAGGGATGTATTTCAATTTAATTTTTTTAATTAATTACCACTATTAAGACTGTTTTTCTCTAAATGTAAACTGCACACTTGGCCATTGCCATCTGAACTGGAAAAGCAGTAGCAGCATTTTTTACAGACTTGGCTATGAAGCTACATCAGAGAAAGCGTAAGTTTAATTGACATTGTAGAGACCTATGACCTGAAATGCCAGTTAATTTATAATCAACTGGCATTGTGTGTAGCCGCGTTTATTTAACTCAATATAAAATTCTTTCCTTATAAAATTACAGGTACTCTTTCTAAGTTCCCAGTATTCAAAAGCATAAACATCATAGCCATCTTCTGTTTTCCTTCCATGATTCTCAAAGAGATGTCTTTTTGCAGTGGAGGTGAAGTGAGGTGAGAGGGGGCTAGTGAAAGTCTATTTCAGGATCTTAATAACAAAGACTCAGCAATAAATGTCTTAATAATTTATTTAATAAGACAGAATAAGAGGAGGAATAACCCCCGTCCATAAACCTTATGTCCCTATGGGCACCTGTGTTTGTGCAACAGCAGACAGAGCCCATTTGGATTTTTTTCCTGGTGTATTATGCAGAGCAGATTCTGGCCATGGACAGAAGCTCTCCCTTTCAGTCATAGAATCATAGAATCATAGAATAGTTTGGGTTGGAAGGGACCTTAAAGATCATCAAGTTCCAACCCCCCTGCCATAGATAGTCCTTCAAACTATGCTCAATTCTCCCTTACAAGAACACAACTCAGCTCCTAAAGGATATTCTCATGAGAATTTGCCTCTGCACTGTTAGATAAAGGGAATGCCATGCATGTGCTATAATTGCCAGTAATGAGTAGGAGCTGCCTGCAGGCTCCACTGCTACAGTGAGCTGAGTGCACTTGTTCTGCAGCCAAGGATTATATATGTGCAGTACAGCATGGGCTTGTGCCCATTCAGTTAATTGCTCCATGGATCACTGGCTCGTAATAGGTAATCATCTCTGGGTCATGATCACTACATTCCTCCCCTTGATTCACATGCAGTTTACCTTTCCCAAAGACACATTATATACTGCCTACTACATTAATAGCATACAGGCTTCTCAAGCCTTAAATGTGAGCCCCCATAGTGTAGACAGGGCCTGTCCAAGGTCATCAATTGCTTGAATTCTGTGTCTTCCACAATGACCAATATTATTTCCAAACCATACTACCTGCTATCAAGACATTTTGAAAAAAACATTGATGCATTGACTATCAACTATTTTCACAAGCCACAGTGAGTAGTAATTACTGATTTTATTAATTAAGCACATCATAATACCCTAGAATTAGAAAAAGAAGCTTGTAAAGTAAATCTACTCAGTAAAGGTGGAGCTTATAATAAATTGTATTCTTGTTTCCTTTTGAAGACTCTCGCACAACTGTCCTCTAAAGCAGTGCTTGAATCCATAGTATTGGATAAATGCTGTGGTTCAGTTTAAATAGAGGCAGATAAATGGTTGCTAAAAAGAATAGGTTCATGCAAGTTTCATTCTTACATACTGTGATAGTGCTGATGTGTTTGCACAGACTTACTCACACTTGTAAGAAATAAGGTAGTATCTAAAAGACTAGCAAAAACACAGTCTGAATTATCGATGTCTTCTGTATTATAGTGTTCAGTTGTTGTTCAGTTGTTATTCAATATTGTCCTTACTACTTTGGCTGTCATTTTCATGACTATACATGTAAAGATTGTGTTCTGAGAAACAGAGAAAGAGATCTGATTCACTTTTCATTTTATTAAAAAAAGTATCAAAAATTATAAAAAGAAGAGACACAGAAATTTTACACTTGCATTGCTTTCTCATTTAACTGAACAATTTTTATGACTGAAAGTTACAAACAGATATAGAAATGACCAAGCAGGTTATAAAGGGAATGCAGAAAAGTTTATGAGGTGGACTGTATTGAAATGGGATAAATTGTGTGGAAATCCAATTTCTTGAACAAGAAAATGTCCAGAACCTAAAAAAACTCAGAAAGATCTGGCACATCTAAAAAAGATTCTTTTTTTCTTTCCCATGTAATATGTCTTTTGATGAGTAATCAAAATTGATTAAGATTAATTTTAATTCATAATTTATATGTGTTCTAAATCAACTATATTTATACTTTTAGAAACATAGTTACTGAATGCACATAGTATAAAATTATTGGAGATTTGCTTCCTGAAGGAGATTACTAGAACTTGCCTCTTTGTTAGCCTCAACAGAAGCAACTATACTTCTAGCACAGCAGGTCAAATGAAGGTGGTATGAATTTACCCTTTTCAAAGAATCATAGAATAG
>VZTY01016231.1:25382-36913 GCA_013400935.1 Turnix velox | reverse complement strand
ACTCCAGCTGGGGTCTCACCAAAAATAATCCACAAACCCTCATCCTTACCACCCCTTATTTTCTAACTGGGTACTTCACAATAGAGAGCCAGCTGCTCTTTCTTCAAGATCCTGACCCAAATGTGCAGCAATCTCTGCACCCTTCAGTTGCCAGTTAAGAAATGCCAGTCAAACACAGAGCACAGTGGGTCCCTTTGTGAGGGTTTTTTTTCTAGGAATTCATCCCTTTTGCTTTGTTTTTCAGGTGGGGGCCACCCAGCTGGCACCCCTTTTGGCCCACCACCTCACCACAGCAACTTTCTCAACCCAGCTGCTCACTTAGGTAAGTTCTCCTCCAAAAATAACGGCAAATACAGCTCATAAATAACATACATTGATCATCAAGACCTCTAAAGGTTGCCCACATAGAGACTTTTTGAGTTTCCTGCCTACTTAACCTTTACAAAATGGACATTTTAGCCATTACCCAAGTATCTGTTCTAAATACAAATAATGGTGGTACTGATGGCATGTTTTGAAATTCTTCTGAAAACAGTGTGGATGTTAGAAGAGCAGACTGTGACAGGGCTGGTTAGGTTTTGCTGTAGTCATGTGAATAACAGGTCAAAAAAAAAAAAGCCTTAAGGTTAAGGCTGTGGTTCATAGAGGTGTTTTTTTCTTTCCCTAACTCAATGTCTGCTTTTCTGTGTGAGTTAGTGGGAAACTGGGAAATGTATCCTTAAAATCTTGTGGTTTGTGATTGTGTCTGTTAGAGAAAATTCACAAGTATGCATTTAGAAATGGAAAAACCCAAATTACCAAATGTTACTATTTCTCTTTTAAGTTGCTGGTGCCACAGTAAGATTGGCTTAAGTAAGTTTGGCTTCAATAACGATGGATTTAATAAAGGAGCATCAGAGATCAAATCTTTGAATTTATTTTGCATAGGTAAAAGTTTAGGAGGGTGGTCACCAAGTGGATACAGCAGGCTGATGAAGTAGTTGAGCATTCTGCACTTAGATGCCTACAGAAAATGATAGTTTGAGTTTTCCTGTTCTCTGGGCTGGTGTTTATCCGAAGTCATTTCATCAAAACTCTTAAACTGGACCAAAATAAAGTGAGAAGAGAATTTGCTTTGTGTGACTTGCCTGTACCCTGCAAGCGTGAACCACTCCAAAAAATTAAGCCAATACTTTTCAGTCTATACTAGTTTTTTTGTGTAGTATGAGCAGCAAACACCAGTTGGCTTCAATAGTGTTGACTTCAAAAAGGGTAGATTCAATAAGGAGCATCAGAGATCAAATTTTTGAATTTATTTTGCATAGGGAAGGGTTTAGGAGGGTGGTCACCAAGTTGATGCAGCAGGATGAGAAGTAGTTGAGCATTCAGCACTTAGATACCTACAGAAAATGCTAGGTTTGCTTTTCCTATTCTCTGGGCTGGTGTTTATCAGAAGTCATTTCATCAAAACAGATAAACTTGGCCGAAAAGAGATTTTGCTTTGCAATGATTTGCCTGTACCCTGCAAGCATCAACCACTCCAAAAAATTAATCCAATATTTTTTCAGTCTGTACTAGTTTTTTTGTGTAGTGTTAGCAGCAAGCATCAAGAGTAACACAGGTGGAAAGCCTGTTGCTGCTTTCTTGTGGTTGCCAAGGTGCCCGTGGTCCTCAGCTGTTGCCTTTGCTTTGCAGAGCCTTTCAACCGCCCGGCTTCCTTCAGCAGCCTCACCGCGGTGGGCAGTAATGCCTTCGGGGGACTTGGGAACCCGACAGTTAGTGAGTAACCTCTTTGTTTACTAGTTCTCATTTGCCATGTAATTTATGTTATCAGTGATGGTGACTACCAGTTGACTATTTTTTTGCCAGTTGCTTAGTGGTGGAAATTTGAAAAGTGATCTTTTTCTTTGAAATAACAGTGTTTTTATAGTCACCGGTAATTTCTAAAAGCTATTTAGTGGTTTGGGTTCAACCTAATGCTAAATGTCACCATTACATTGTTTGGTAAAAAAGAAAGAAATCAAATATAGAACCTGAGAATCTAAGGAGTTTGTTAAATTTCTCATGGTTTTGCTGCATGTTTCAAAATAGTGCAGCATCCCTAGCTGTGGATGGGAACATTTTCCCTTCCTTTCTCACCAGTAATCCAGGACATGTACCTGGAAAAGGTCACTAACCTGCATTTATTTGTCCAGGATCATCATCATTTCTCTAGATTTGGCCAGTCACAAAAGATCATCCTTTTAAAAATCACTCTCCATACTTCAAACCTGACATGACTTTGGTTATTATTTTACTTTGGTTCAGGCTCAAGTACAGCAAGTTCCATTAGTTATATTCCACATAATGGTAATTTCCTGCTGTCTCTGAAATACTTGGAATAAGGATCATTATCACTTTTATCTTACTACCTCATCCTTTGTCAATTTTATCCACAGCATTTCCCTTTCCAATTAAAAGAGCTGTCAGATGCCTGCCCGTTTTTTAGGAATGAGACCCTCTAATGAATCTCTGTTAATCTCCTTTCCTTTTCCAGCTCCCAATAATATGTATTCATTTTAACTCTGAGTGTGCTGTAAAAGTTGTTTTGGTAAGTACCTTCACCTAGAGCATACCTTTTCCTTAAACCTTTTTGTTTTCCACTTCACCATTTCAGCACCCAACTCAATGTTCGGCCACAAGGATGGCCCCAGTATGCAGAGCTTTAGCAACCCTCACGAGCCCTGGAACCGACTGCACCGAACTCCTCCTTCGTTCCCGACCCCTCCGCCCTGGCTGAAGCCAGGAGAGCTGGAGCGCAGTTCATCTGCTGCAGCTCATGACAGAGATAGAGATGTAGATAAACGAGACTCATCTGTTAGTAAAGATGACAAAGAAAGGTACGAAAGAACACTTCCAAGAATTGTCTAGTTCAAAGCTTGGGGCTCTCTTCCACTTATTAACCCTTCCCAGCCTGGCACATTTGTTTAAACCAGAGCTTCAGGAGAAGGATGCCCAGAAATGCTGCTGCCCTCACACACCTCCCACACCACTTGGGTGTTTCCTACAGCATCTGTTTCTCTGCTCACTTGCAACACACTTTGTCAGAGTTCAGACAGTGTCAAGTGAGAATAGAATCAAACCCACACATGTTTTCATAGCCCTTTTTGGAGACTTAACGTGTAGATAGGTGCCTGACAGGATGGCAAAAGCATATCTGCACCAGACGCATATCTGCACCTTTGAAAGCTTCAGGGACTTTTTTAATTGGACTTTGGCTGCAAAACAAATATCCCTCCTTCCTCAAAAATGGACTGACAACAGCTAAAGTTTCAAAATGATGGCACTACAAAATGCACGGGGTGTGGTATGTTCCAATACCCCAGGAAGTTTCAGTTCATGAAGTGCACTGAAAAAAATCCACCTTAATTAAATCTTAAGACCTTAAAGCAACCTTACATCAACCTTAATTCTGCTCAGAAAAAGCCCCCCCACACACACACACATTGCTGTTCCTCACCTTCAAGCCCAGTTTTCATTCAGTATTTTCATGGATTAGCATGCTGACATGTCCAGGCTGGGAAGGGTTAATGAAAATTAAAACCTGGTCATATATTTTTTTGTCAGGACTGTTCCCATGATACAGTTAACTCAGTAACAATTCCTCTTAACATTTAAGTACCAAATTATAAGAATTTGCCATTCAGCAAGTGTCATGCCTGCCTTGAGAAATGCAGAGAAGCTGATTTCAGCTTTTTTTTTTTAAACATTGTGGCTTAATGGCTTTCCTCTGAAGTTTGCACATGACTTTACTACATAATGGCTATTTGTTGCTAATTTTTAAACATGAAAGAATATTTAGGAGATGTGCTTTTCTGACTTCTCTGTCACTAACCCAAATCTAAGCATTAGTAGCGTCTTCTAAAAGAAGTTATGCTAACACATTAGATATTCTAAAAAGACATTGCAGAGCTTTGCTGTGTTACTGTAAAGTGTGAAGAGCAAGTCAAAACTAACAGATCTTTTTCACCTACATTTTCCATTTGGAATATTTTCTGTTTGGTAGCATAGCTTCATTATTTTCATGTCTGGTGTTAATGCTTCAAAAGAAATTGCTGTTACAAATTGGGGATTCTGTCCTGCAAACTGGCTTATGGGTGAAAGTAACTTTTACTGGCTTGAATGGCAAAGCATTGTAGTTACTAATGATATGAGTGATCTTTAGAATGATGTGATTATTGCAGTTGTTGTTTTGTTGGTTTTATATGAAGCTTTCCTGCTGAAGAAAACCCCTTTCATGAATACATTCCTTGCAAGCTGCTTTGGTGTTGCCCAACCCTGTATCATATCTCAGGCTGTATTTTTTTATCATAATGTGAGACCTTAAAATTAAGCCTCCATACTTCTGCACAATGGCTACCAGTTCAGTTACAGTGTTTTAGCCAATCTAGTGTTGCTGTGGGGTTTTGAAGCATGCTCACACTGTTGCCTGTAGGAGAAGATGCTGAGAATCCCTCCCTGGAGATGTCCTCCCAGTGTAGATAATGTCTGGAGCAGTCTGTGAGACTCTCCTACCTCTTCTTTTATCTTCAGTGTTACCCAGTGTGGGGAGGATATTGCCCTGCTTTCTAGTTAAGGTCGCCATCTCTGTTTTAAGCTGACATTCCCAAACAGGGAATCAAGCGTAGAGTTGTGATTTCATCTCAAAATCATCCAGTCATCAAGGGCCCAAGTCTGTCAGTCCTCAGATGGGCCCTCAAGACAAAAGCATTCACCTGGTTTTCTTCTGTTACAAGTGGGCTCTCACCCATCTCAGACCAGTGTGAGATGGGTGCATGGTCTCTCCTTTGGATATGCTGTGTGGGCAGCCCAGTGAGACTGGGATGAGAAAATACCCAAAGATAGTATAGAAAATGTGAAACTGCAGTCTGTGCACTTGTCCTGGCTGAGGAGACACCCTGCAGTGGCCAGTGCCCAGTTTCTCATGGAAAATCAATTGGATTTTTTTTTTTAATGTTCTTCCAGCCCAGTGTTAGGAAAAAAAAAGAGAATACCAGTAAGAAGTAGTGAGAACTAGGATTTGTTCCCTCCTGGTAGTATTTTGTGCAGAAGATCACAGAATCACAGGATGTTAGGGATTGGAAGGGACCTGAAGAGGTCATCTAGTCCCATCCCCCTGCCAGAGCAGGAACACCCAGATCAAGTCACACAGGAAGGTGTCCAGGTGGGGTTTGAATGTCTCCAGAGAAGGAGACCCAACACCCCCTCTGGGCAGCCTGTGCCACTGTTCTCTCACCCTCATAAAGAGATACGACGATTGGTGTAAGAAGGGGCTGACCTCCAAGATCAATATGATCTGCCAGAATCCGTATATTCAGAAGATGCCGAAAGCTTATATACAGTGATGATTAANAACACCCCCTCTGGGCAGCCTGTGCCACTGTTCTCTCACCCTCACTATGAAAAAGTGTTTTCTCATATTTCTGTGGGACCTCCTGTGCTCCAGCTTGCACCCATTGCTCCTTGTCCTCTCATGGGAGGTCACTGAGAAGAGCCTGGCTCCATCCTCCTGACACTCACCCTTTCCATATTTATAAAAATGAATGAGATATCACAAGCAGTTCCGTTCTAATAATGACATTTCAGCATTAAAAAAACCCCAAATAATCTATTATTTTTATCAACATAAATGAGGCAAAGCACCAAAGCACTTGACCTGAGATACTCAGTGTAGCATACAGCCTCAAAACATATTTTGTAGTAAGTTTTTTTGAGAGCAGAATCTCAAGTTCCTTTGTGGAGACAAAGTCTTAGAGCAGTTCCCCTGCTTTTAACCTAAGGAGCTTTTTACAGATCTGAGGATAGAATATAATTCTCTCTCTGACCTCAGAACTATTTTCAGTTCACCAGAATGTGCTACATAATCAATAGCCCCTTGAGATAAAAAGAATGATGTAATTGAATAGGATGAATTGGCTAAGGAAGATGTTATTTTGGTTGCACACCTCACTTTCTTTAGTTACAGAAATTTCCTCTTACTTTCTCCAGATTTAATGCATAATTAAAAACACATTAGTTGCAGGGAAAATTGATTAAATATCAGCAAATTGAGTCAAGGAGCTCTTTACCAGAGAAGAAAAATTGTGCTTTGGGTTGGAAGGGACCTTAAAGATCATCTAGTTCCAACCCCCCTGCCATGGACAGGGACACCTCCCACTAGAACAGCAGATTGCTCAGTGCCTCATCCAGCCTGGCCTTAAACACCTCCAGGGATTGAGGGGGCATCCACAACCTCTCTGGGCAACCTCTTCCAGTGTCTCACCACCCTCACAGGAAAGAATTTCTTTCTTCTAAATGTCCCCTCTTCCGGTTTGCATCCATTTCTCCTTCTCCTGCCATCCTGGACCCTATTAAAAAGTCCTACCCCAGCCTTTCTGTAGCCCCCTTCAGGTATTGAGAAGCTACTCTGAGGTCCCCCCTGCGCCTTCTCTTCTCCAGGCTGAACAACCCCAACTCCTTCAGCCTTTCCTCAGAAGGGAGGTGCTCCAGCCCTCTCATCATCTTCATGACTCTCCTCTGGAGAGCCTTGGCTTGGTCTCAGTGCATACAAATCTCAAAGATGTTAAATCAGATGCCTTTTTGTGGAAAGCAAGAGGAAGGGTATTAAGAGACAGAGATCAATTTCCAGCCTGTATAGGGCACAGTCAGTCAGTGCAGAACCTGATTACCAAGACGTTAATGGCTAATCAGTGTGCACTGGGCATTTCTAGTATCAAATGCTCCAACTTGAAATTGTTTTCTAACAGTCACATTCTGTACTTCCTGAAGTTTCTCAGATGTGGCCCATAAAGTTACAGTTCAGTGCAGATGCAGCAAAAGATGCATGTGGAGAAGTGACAACAATGGGAGTTTCCTTTCCAAAGACTTTTTTTTTTGCTGTTACTGCAGTTTCGCCATCCAAAACTACCTCCAGGTACTTTGGCAGTTTAGCTCAGCAAAGAAAGTAGGCAGCAGAAATTGTATATAGGTGAAGGAGGCAGTGACCACACTCCAAGCTGCCCTTCAGCAGCCAGGATTTATTCTTCATCTTGTCCAGAGGGAGCTTCAACGCACTGTCCTCAGGCAAGCATGTTCAGGTTATGCTTTGCTAAGCAGAGACCTCAGCACCCAGCAGGAATCCATATCTGCTGGAGCAGGTTTGGGATTTCAGAGGGCATTGCTGTGTATCCCTCACTTTGGGCTTGGAACAGCACATTCTCCATCTCTCCACAGTCTCCACACTCAGTAACAACAGCTGCCTCACACAGAATATCTGGGGCTCTCTTTGTGGAGAGACTCTAACTCAGAAATCATAGAATCATAAAATGGTTTGGGTTGGAAGGGACCTTTAAAATCATCTAGTTCCAACCCCATGACATCAGCAGGGACACCTCCCACTAGACCTAGACCAGGTTGCTCAGTGCCTCATCCAGCCTGGCCTTTAACACCTCCCGGGACTGAGGGGGAATCCACAGCCTCTCTGGGCAGCCTCTTCCAGTGTCTCACCATAAAGAATTTCATTCTTTTATCCAGCTTGAGTCCACCCTCTTCCAATTTTCATCCATTATTCCTAGTCCTTCCATCACATATGCTATTAAAAAGTCCTACCCCAGCCTTTCTGTAGGCCCCCTGAAGGTATTTTGAAGCCACTGTGTGGTCCCCCCTGAGCATTCTCTTTTCCAGGCTGAACAACCCCAATGGAAGTGAGAAATTTTATTTACCTTATGATTTTAAATTCATTAAATAGGAGAGATTTTTTTCCCCTGAGCATTGCCCAAACCAATGCCTGGTCAACTCTGCTGCCTTGAAAATAGTTGGTACGGGATCCATTCACATTTTGAAGATTTTATTCATTGCTAGACAGTAATTCTCTGGTCTTTTGTGCTATGTAAATAGGTCTAAATGACAGAATGAATTCACAGTATTTTGAGACTTCCCAGCATTGGCAGGGAGATGCACTGGCCCAGTCCCTAGTCCACTTGCTCTACCCTAGCAATGGGAAAGGGCTGGTGATCTGAAGAGTTGCAGCTTCTGGAGAGATGGTCATGTGAAAGCTACTCCAGATGAGGAGCACAGAGGGTGGGCTGCTGTCTGCTGAGGAGGGAACACACAATCTCCACATGATGGCCACCTCCATGAAAACACTCACACTGAGGATCAGGGCACACTTAGAGAAGCGCCTGCCTGTTCAGAGAGGTGGATTCTCCTTCATCAGCACTGGGTTTTGTTTCCAATTTTAAAAAGTAAATTAAAAATCTATAAGATTGAAGAAGACAGGGATGAGAAATCAGTAAGGTACATAGATCTAGAATTTTTTTCAAGCCATTTGAACAAAAATGCCATCTGTTTCCACAGATGTAATCTTTAATGGAAGAAGCAGGTGAAATACTACTAACTGTGTAATTTGGATTTCACTGCCTCACTTTTTTTGGGTGAAATCTGTATGTTTATATTTCTTTCTCTCATCTTTGCAAGCAATTAAAGCCATTGTCTTAGAAATATGTGTACTGGGGCTAGATTCCCTTGTATGGATTTCAGTGTTTGAAATCCCAATCTGATTGTTCCCAGAGCAGGTTTGGGGATGATTTTCTCCTGGGTGGACATAATAGAACAGGTGTAGTCTAGAGATGAGGCTTCCTTCTGGTGTGTTGAGTGTGCAAGAGGAACAGTGGATTTAATGGTGCATGTTATCAGCTTTTTTTTGCAAAGCAGCAAGTAGGAGCTTTGTTTGCAGAGTTTGTCGTGCCTTCATTTTTACACATCTCTTTTCTTCTAGGGAGAGCATTGAGAAAAGACACTCCAGCCATCCTTCGCCAGCACCTATCCATCCAGTAAACTCCCTGGGACATAATCGCAGCTCAAACGAGCAGATGAGGAGCCATCTGAACCCAGAGGTTCGAGAAAAAGAGAAACCCAAAGAACGAGAGAGGGATCACTCCGAATCTCGGAAGGAAATTAATGTTGAAGAGCACAAGGTGAAGGACAACTATATTTCGGAGAAAGAAGGCCTGAGCCATGAGAGCCGAGTGGTGGAAGAGTCTAAGCAAATGGCCAGGGTTCCTTCACCCTATGCTAGGCCCCCCATTGTGGAGAGCACCAGGCCTAATAGCACCTCAAACCGTGAGGCCGAGAGGAAGAACGAGCCGGCGTACGATAATTCGAAGAAAAGCAATGAAGTCAAAGTGAAAGAGGAGCGAAAGGAAGACCACGATGTTCAGCCTGAGGGACCTCAGCCTCATAGGTCATCTGATCAGCCACCACCTATATCCACATCAAACGTCCATCCAAGCCCTTTGGTGTCAATGCCCATGACTGTAGGTGTAACTGGTATACATCACATGAACAGCATCAGCGGCTTGGATAGGACTCGCATGATGACCCCTTTTATGGGAATCAGCCCAATTCCTGGTGGAGAACGCTTTCCCTATCCTTTCCACTGGGATCCGAT
The DNA here is from genome assembly GCA_013400935.1 of Turnix velox. Lineage (NCBI taxonomy): Eukaryota > Metazoa > Chordata > Aves > Charadriiformes > Turnicidae > Turnix > Turnix velox. Next base: position 27,468 of record VZTY01016231.1, on the reverse strand, counting down.
GAGAGATCCCTTAAGAGATCCTTACAGAGAGCTAGATATTCATCGGAGAGACTCCCTGGGCAGAGACTTTTTGCTAAGAAACGACCCCCTCCATCGTCTTTCTACACCGAGGTTATATGAAGCAGACAGGTCATTCAGGGACCGGGAACCTCACGACTACAATCACCACCACCATCACCACCACCCTCTTTCTGTTGACCCTCGGCGCGAGCACGAGAGAGGCAACCACTTGGATGAGAGGGAACGGTTGCACTTGCTCAGAGAGGACTACGAACACGCACGCCTGCACTCAGTTCACCCCGCTGCCTTGGATGGGCACCTGCCTCACCCAAGCCTAATCACACCAGGACTTCCCAGCATGCACTACCCCCGAGTCAGTCCCCCTACGGGCCACCAAAATGGCATCCTCAACAAAACCCCCCCCACAGCAGCTCTCAGCGCCCCTCCACCTCTTATTTCCACTTTGGGACCTCGGCCTGGGTCTCCCAGAAGGACTACTCCTCTGTCCACAGAGATGAGGGAGAGGCCTCCTTCTCACACCCTCAAGGACATTGAAGCTCGATAAGCAGAGTTGAGAACAAATAAAAGCCAGAGAAAGAGGGACAGAACGTTGTAAATGATCATAATATAGACCTTCTTCCTAGTCATTGATACAGACGGGGGATGTCACCCACTGTACAATATGTATAGACCTGAGTGCAAAGATTTTGAAATGGTTCTTTTGTATATTATATGTTGAAATTTTCCAGATCTTTTAGCCAAGTCCATGCGTTACTCGTGTCTCCTACTCTTTTATTTTATTTCTAGCTTAAAAAAAATTTCAAAATTTGAACTGAAGAACAAGACATTTGAGCTGAACGATTTGACTAGAAACAAAGCCACCACCAATGTCAACTGACCACGCGATGCTCTTTCAGACCAGAAGTGAAGACAATTGTAGATATTTATGTAAAAAGGTTGCTTCATGGGTTAATGGTTCATATATGCAAAAAGGGTAAGATGAAAGCTTTACTTTGTACAAATGTAAATAGATAAAGTTAAGTAACATAATACATTAATACTTCTTAAACTGTGCTATTTGCAAACTTAATATTGATCAACACAGTCTGCTTACGCTGTGTTACATATATTGTTATAGACAGCTAAACCCCTTCAACTATGCAATGAATTTTCAGGCTTTTCACAAAAGCCTTTAGAACTCAAAGGAGCCTTTTCAACACACAACATAACTAAAGTCATATTTTCCCTGAACAAGCTCATCTAGAACAGGAACCTGTTCCTCTGGCTTGGTCTGATGAAGCAGCAGCCCATTAGAAGCATAGTTTTTCTGTCCAAACCCCTGCATCCAGCTGCTGGTGTGACCAGAGCTCACCTACCACTTGAAATGTGTCAGGGTCAGCATCTGCAGTTGCTCAGGCTGCAGTCACCACACACCAGGTTTTAGCTGGATATTTTCCAGAACCTCCTCACTCAACATGTCAGGCTTATTTTTGGGATAACTTCTGCTTGCAGCCATTCACGTCTGGGTTTATTTTTATTGCCAGTCTGTCATTTTTTTCTCTACATTTTTTTCTCTACTCTTTTTTTTGTGGTTTGTTTTTCTTTTTGAATTTCATTTTGTTATGTGATTTTTAGCAACATTGAAACAAATCCTACGAGAAAGCTAATACTTTTCTAAATGATGGACATGTTTTCACTGTGGATTAGTCGTTTTAATTTATGAACTCTGCTGCAGATTTCATAATGCAATTTTATTGTATTTCAGTTGGTAATAAAGTCTGTGAATAGTTAACAGGTCAGCCTGGTCGTTCCCTGATCATAGATGTGAAATATGAAGAACATGTTCCTTTCTAAAAATATGCATCAATCTTCTGAAATCCTGTCTTTTCATAGCACACTTTTTTATAACGCGTTAAGTTTCTTGTCTGAATATTTGGAGAGAATATGACTTTATCAGAGAGAATTCAGTATCTTGTCTGCTGGACTGTAAAATATATGTATGAAATAAAATTAGTTCCATTGGTCTTCTAGTGTATTAAAGTGCTATCTGAAGTTGTTACCCTGTTTTGGCAAAAAAAAAAAAAAA
>VZTY01016231.1:6706-25377 GCA_013400935.1 Turnix velox | reverse complement strand
TTAAATTTTTTCCCCTTTTTTGAAAAAAAAAAAAAAAAAAAAAGGAAAAAAAAAAAAGAAAAAAGTTAACTACAGACAGTTGTTTCTAATGATCCAGAGATCTATTTTAGTAGTCAACTGAAGGTTTAGTTGTGAGCTTCAGATTTTGTGAACTCCAGATGTTGTGCAGTGTTTTGGGTTATTTTTTTTTTGGTTTCTTTCTTTTTTCTTTTTTTTTTTTTAAAGAACAAAAGGAAAAAATACAAACACCACCCCCTTCCCTGCCCCGATCCTGAAGAAATATGTACACTGGAACCGTAGTGGTAGCTTTCAGTATTGTAAAGAGATTGTTATATACAAACCTTTTTGCTGTTTATCCTGTATGTAATAAAGTCCTTTCTAGATCCTATGTGAAAAGAAAAGTGAAGCGGCTCTCAATCTTCAGCATGTTTCCTCATCAGCCAAGACTTGTGTAATGTAAATTGTGCCATGTTATTAAAAAATGTGAACTTAAACTGCTAGGTGCTTCTTTGTGTGGAGTACCCCATGGAGGTTATGGGGGACAAATCCTTTTTTCCCAAGAGTGGGGTTTTGTTCCAAAGAAATAGCTGATAAAAGTGTGAAGGAAATGGCTTTTAAAAGTCATCTCATTAAAATAATTGTAGTAATCGGCAAGAAAAGGAACAAAAAGAAGACCGGATCATTGGCTTGATCTGATTCTTTAAATTATAGCAACACTCTGCTGACAGTAGCTTTTTGTGAATCAGCCAGTTGGGTTTTCAAGGTAGTCCCTTGCTTGAGTGAGCTGTACCCAAGTGAGTTTGAGCATTTCCACACAAGCCAAAGGCATTTAGTTTGTACTAAAATACATCCATTTTTTTGCCAGATGTGCAGATCTTCATGGTACAGCTTCTTTGTATCCTTTTTTTCGTGGAAAAAAAAAAAAAAATAGGCTCCTTGGGAGATATGATCTCCAGGTGGGTTTTTTAGTGCAGGCAATTAAAAAAAAAATATTATTTTTCACAAGCTTGGTGCAAACTCTCAAAAGCTTTTAGCCAAGTTACTTTTATGAGAGGTAATTTGGAAGACTTAGGAAATCTTTCTTCTCCCTCAATAATTGCCAGTGATTTTTGTAGACAGTTAAGTGCATACAGCCATAGATTTAAGTTTAGGGGTTTGTCTCCAGCCCTGTAACACTTCTGTCTGTATTCTGCTTTTACTCCCATGGAAATCAAATGGAAGTGGGATTTCCCTGAATTTCAAACATGTAACTTAGAGGAAACAATAGCCCCACTTCTTTTGTTAAATCAAATTTTGGATGAACTCTGCAACAAGTACAGTAGTAGCTTAATGCATTAAAGGAGCCCATATCTTGGCTCCTTTCATATCTTCATGATGCCTGTCATCAAACAGCTTCCATGCTTCTGAAGGAAAGCAGTTATAGATGGCTGGAGAAGGTTGAAAACCAGTTGGAGCAACTTTGCACAGAGAAAGTGTGAGGAATCCATGAAAGAAGTGTCAAACTAGAGCATCATAGAATCATAGAATCATAGAATAGTTTGGGTTGGAAGGGACCTTAAAGATCATCGAGTTCCAACCCCCCTGCCATAGGCAGGGACACCTCCCACTAGACCAGGCTGCCCAGTGCCCTGTCCAGCCTAGTCTTGAACCCCTCCAGAAGAGGGGGCATCCACAACCTCCCTGGGCAACCTGTTCAAGTGCTTCACCACCCTCACGTTCAAGAATTTCTTCCTTATGTCAAGTCTAAATCTATCCCCCTCCAATTTATATCCATTGTTCCTAGTCCTCCCATCCGATATTATGTTAAAAATTCCTTCCCCTGGGGAAGGGGAATGGGAATTCCTTCCATCTCTTGGGCTCATCTCAAAGCGTGGTAACTGGAGTGCTGGCACCTTTATTGGTGTCTTCTGGGGGAAACAACATGGGATTTGATTGCACAAACTGATCCTTGCCCTCCCAGGTGCTGAGCATCCTCCTACTCATGGTCCTTAATTCCCAGAGAACCTTCACTCCCTGAGTCCCAGAAAGCATGGAGGCATCTCATTACCTTCGAATTCAGTGCAACTGAAGTGGTAAAATGCCTCTGGAGATCTTGAGTGTAGGACTTCTCATAGGAGCAGCAGTGCTCAGAGGAATATGACCAAAAGGTGCAGAAAGAGACAAAGCAAGGTTTTCTAGTGCTTTTAAACTTTTGTAGATGAATTCAGTGCTTTTCAGAGTTTTGATACAGATACTGAGATATTGATGGAGAGATGTTAACTTGCAGGTGTGGAGAATGCCCTCTTTTTTTTAGCAGAGTTTCCCTTTGTGAGAGGTGTCCCTGCCCATGGCAGGGGGGTTGGAACTAGATGATCTTTAAGGACCCTTCCAATCCAAACCATTCTATGATTCAAGATATCCTAATTTTGAATCTTCTATTTTTGAGTCACTAGTACTTCAGAAATTAATTTAACTTAAAGATAGAATCATAGAATAGTTTGGGTTGGAAGAGACCTTAAAGATCATCAAGTTCCAACCCCCCTGCCATAGGCAGGGACACCTCCCACTACATCAGGCTGCTCAGTGCCTTGTCCAGCCTGGATAAGAGTCTTATGCTCTTGCTGACTATCACCCTCCAAAAAAACTCAACAGCTTATTGTCCCACATACCATCTTATACAGGAGAAAGATGTCTTAAGGGTACTACTGTGTAGACTTTGAAAGATTTGGATCACAGAAAGCCCTCAGCTGCTGTGCCTTTTTACACCCAGCACCTTTGCTTTATTCTATAAAGCTCCCACATTCAGCCACTCTTCTGCTCAGCAGCTTCCCATCCCAGCTGAGATGCCAACTGAAGACGTCCAGAAGAAGGAATTCTTTGACAGCAGTGAAAACATTTGTTCCCTGACACAATCCTCATCTGATGCTGTGCTTTGCCCCTTCTTTTTTAACCTTCTTAACCTTTTTAACCTTCTCCTTTGTCTTTCCTTACTAAGTATCTAACTCTAACCTGGTTTTCTGCTATTTGTACCTTAATAATTTTTGCCTTTTTGCCAGTCATGCTCTCTGTTGTGGCTTATAACAGCTGAACCTATTGGAGGCTGCAATAAATACTGCAGATAATTTTTTCCCAGAGCCATAGACACTGTTTATTTTTGTTGCTTTTTACCTTTACCTGTATAAGCTCATGGAAACTGCTAGACTGGAAGACGGGTAAATGGAGGTTCTATTTTACTGGAAGTATTTTGATTTGTGCCTTGTTAAGTACAAACTTCAGCATGTTTTTTGATAATCTAACTGCTGCTTCACATGTGAAGGTGACCTCTGCTAAAAGCCACCTGGAGCAGTGGGACAAGGTGACAGACCATGGTCATCTTCCATTTACAGAGGATCTACTTGGCTTCCTGCTTTTGTTTCTGGCAAGAAAGAAGAGAGAGCTGTGGGTCAAACCAGACTCACATTATACAGGGGTTTGTTCCATCCAAGGTAACTTGGTTAAGTCTCACCTGGATAAAGCAACTTGCTTCTTTGAACTCCAGCTGCCATCTTTGGAGGCTTATTCATCCACAGCTTTAGAAGGTGATCTGGAGTGATTTGGAGACCTAAGTTAAAGTGACTCTTCCTTTACTCTAGATGGGAACTAGGCTCTAACTTAGCTGGTTCAGAGAAGTACCTGGCAATGAGTGGTGGGAACACCTCCTCCCTTGTTGATTTTACAGTCTCCTTTCATGGATTCTCCTTCTTTTGCACAGTAAAGTAACAATCCCAGCCATTTTTTATGTGAACTTCAGGACACATTCTGCCTCTTACTATGGGATTGCACCATGCTCCGTGCCCAGAATGGGGTAAGTGAGCATTTGTCAGTGCTGTAATACAAAAAAAACCCCTTCAGTAGTACAAGAGACAAGAAGGCCTCAGTGAATTAGCTCTGGTAACCACTATAAGAGACTCCAGATTTTGGCTATCCAAGAAGAAACAAAGCGGCAGGCAAGGATGGACTCTTGTCCCTGTGCCCCGTCTCCACCCAGAGGGGCTCAGCTGCTGGTGACCATAGGCAAGGCAGAGCTTCCCAACTGGTGATGTCTCCAAGTGCTCAGCATGGAGCTGGCAGTTTCCAGCAGCTTCCTGCTGGCTGTGTGCTGGAGAGGACTCACCTTTCTTTTTCCACAGGTATCTTGCAAATGAAAGAATATTGTCCTCATTTTGTCAGCATATAGATGTGCTTACATACCTCAAAGTTCACACATGTTTTGCATGAGGGATAGTATCACAGGCAGAAAGCTCTGTAGAAGAAATAAGAGTATGAAATCATGATGGCACCCAAAATCTCTCCTGGCTGTGTTGCTGTAGATTATGATAAGTAAATTTGATATTTTCTTTGCTGATCTAGTAATACACGCATCTCTTTGCCATTATCCCCATTTTATTCAAGTACAGGTGGAAAATAAAACCTCACCAGAGTCATCAGTAGGTATCCTGAGTCATCCCAGGAGTCACCCAGGGGAATGGAGCTACTGTCTTAGTCATCATAAGAACATTAAAAAACCCAAAACTCCCTGAATCAGAATCAGTGTTGATAAGAGAGGAGGAATGTCTGGGTTGCTGTTTTGTCTTTAGAAAGAACTTTTAACTATAACCCTAGATGATTTCTAGAGGTCCTGACATTCTGTGATTCTGTGAACCCACGTTAACAACCTTCCAGGGGGTTGCTAGTTTTGCTAAAATAGTCTCCATGAAAGAACAGTTTGCTTGTTTCTTGATAATTCAAGTACCTCAAGTATTGTCACAAGCTGATAATGCTTGAGGTCAGTTCTGGTTGTTTAGGGCAGATAAGCTGTATTTTACCACCTACTGTTGGTTTGTTTAATCATTATTGTGATTCACTATTGAAACTCAGAGTGTAGGATTTTTCTCGGTTGTATTTATGGTATGTCTGATGTCATAAATGTACATATCACACATGAAAATGTACATGAAAATGTATTTATGATATGTATGATAGAGAGAAATTTGCATTTAGCCTTGGAAACACCCCCATATGATCATCTTTGTTTCAAGACAGGAAAATACAAATGCAAGAACTTGAGTCCCCACCTGCAGTTACTGTGTCCAGTTCTGGAGCCTCCAAAATAAGAAGGACATTGAGCTGTTGGAACAGGTCCGAAAGGAGCCACAAAGATGATGAGAAGGCTGGAGCACCTCCCTTCTGAGGACAGGCTGAAGGAGTTGGGGTTGTTCAGACTGGAGAATAGAAGGCTCAAGGGGGACCTCAGAGTAGCTTCTTCAGGCTACAGAAAGGCTGGGCTAGGACTTTTTAATAGGTTCCAGGAAGGCAGGACTAGGAGTAATGGATGCAAATTGGAAGAGGGGAGATTTAGGCTGGAGATAAGATTCTCCACTGTGAGGGTGGTGAGACACTGGAAGAGATTGCCCAGAGAGGTTGTGGATGCCCCCTCAATCCCTGGAGGTGTTTAAGGCCAGGCTGGATGAGGTATTGAGCAACCTGATCTAGTGGGAGGTGTCTCTGCCCATGGCAGAGGGGTTGGAACTAGATGATCTTTGAGATCCCTTCCACCCAAACTATTCTATCATTATATGATCTTATGATTAAATAGAGACTTTACCTACGAAATGTATCTTCTGCTTTGCATCTTCAATACTGGTTTCTGTTGAATTGGTGGTGGGAGAGTTTTTGATGCAGCAGAATGATTGTGTTCACAGTTAAAGCTGTGAAACCACATTTTGTTCTTTAAAACCTAACTAAAAAACTTCCAGGGCTTTTCAGTGGTCCCTATTTTTGAAGGCTTTCAATGTATTAGCAGCAAACATGATGCATTTGGATCTCATTTGATTAAAAAAACCCCAAAGCTCTAAAACAATAAGGGGAAACTTGAACTTCAAAAGGAAAACTTTATCTCAATACCAGAGCAGGGAAGTAGGGCCGGATTTATTTCAGCCTGTTGGAGAAGGTTGTCGTTCTTCAGAGTTACCACAAGAGGGTAGTTAAAGAGATACTGAAATACGTGTAGGCTGACAAGACGGCGATGCTGCTTCATGCAAGGTGAATGTAGCTGTAAATTATTTTTATGAGAGACTGATCTGCGAGGAGCTCTCCTGTTCCCCTGCATAAATGAGAGAAATCTCAGCAGTGCTGTGGCAGGCAGTGGTCAGGCTAACGAAAGAGTGACCTTGTTTTATTACACTCAGTAAGAAGGACTGACTTTCTTGCAGTAGCAACATGACATGAGGAAAACCTGCTTTAAATTAATAGCAGATTTGAGCAGATACCAGACACAGCCAGAGAAAACCATCTCTTTCTAAGCCTTAATATGATTGAGAGACTGGCCCAGGTTGCCCAGAGAGGTGGTGGATGCTTCATCAATGCCTGGAGACAATCCAAGGCCAGGCTTGCTGAGGTTCTGAGCAACCTCATCTAGTGCAGGATGTCCCTGTCACTGCAGGGGATGCCACCAGATGGCCTTGGGAGGTCCCTTTTCAACCATATGAGTCTACAATTATTTCTACTGTGATAATCCTTAGGACCAAACTAGCAAGAGTTTTCAGTTGTTAGATGAAATTACATAGTTTGAACTTAAGAAGAACAAATCTGAGCTGTCTGTCGAATCCAGAAATCAGAAGTGTACATTCAAAATGGTTTCAAAACATTGTGCTAAACACTGTTTGTCCCTGCCCATGGCAGGGGGGTTGGAACTAGATGATATTTAAGGTCCCTTCCAAATCAAATCTGTCTATGATTCATTCTATGACAACAAGTGGTCCATATGGAGAGCATTCAGACAGATAAAGGTGATCACATTTTGGAGTGCTGGTTTAACTTGCACAGTGAACTTTGCTTATGTTCAGGGATAAAAGATGCTTCTCTGCAACAAATAGTATGGAAGATGACAGTAAGTGTACGTAAGATCCTCAAAGCCATGGCTGTTAGTGAGGACATTAATCATTTTACATGACCTGGCTTATGAAGGGATTAACCAAAGCAAGAGAATCACTTCATTTGGGGGCAAAATGATGCCAGAAAGGCCATAAATCAAAATGGATTATTGAAAAAGCAGCAGAGCTGTCTGCTTCACATCAGCAGCAAACTGAGTAATAGTTTTTCCTTTCCTACCCTTGGTCACCTTTGACCACATCAGAGAAGAGATAATATTTCCTCCATCCTGCTAAAGCTCTCCTGCCCCTCATGAGTGGCTGGATGAGGCATTGAGCAACCTGGTCTAGTGGGAGGTGTCCCTGCCTATGGCAGGGGGGTTAGAACTAAATGATCTTTAAGGTCCCTTCCAACCCAAACCATTCTATGATTCTATGATATTTCCTTGAGCAGGCACCAAGCCGTGGCACTGCAGGGCCCCAGCTGCTTTTCAGCCCCCCTGCAGCGCTGCCATTGAGGGCGTTTGTTGTTGGCAGAGTCATGCTATGATAGTCATTATGGTGTTAAATGACTCATTTTCCACTTAACTGTGTTATTGTGGCTTAGGGAGCATCTGGAGCTTTGAGGCAGTAAATACATCATTGAGTACTACAGCAATATACTAATCTATTCCTTTGAACAATCTATTTATCAGAATCAAAGAATGGTTTGGGTTGGAAGGGACCTTAAAGAAGACTAGATTGTTAACCCTAATAATACTAAAGAACCCATATGGATGCCAATGATGGGACAAGGGGAAATGGGTACAAGGTGGAACACAGGAGGTTCCACAGAAATATAAGAAAAAACTTTTTCACAGTGAGATTGACAGAAAGGTGCCCAGAGAGGTTGTGGGGTCTCTGGAGACATTCAAACCTGCCTGTGTGTTTGCACTTCCACCTCCCATCCCAGCTGTCTGCTGGCCTGGTTTGGATGATACAGGACTGATTTCTTTCTCAGTAAATTTACTTTTCAGTGAAGTCTCTTCTGATGATTGAGAAAACTGTACTTTTAGAAACCTCTAATCTCTGAATTTGTGAATATATTTATTTCATAGCCAGCTACAGCATGTAGGTTTTTTAGGTCTTGGTGTTTTCAAGTCAACTACATGCAGGGATGAGGAGGATCCAGGTGCTTGATCTAAGCTTGATTATTTCTAATCTTTATCTAAGCAGAATATTTCATACCATGAATATCATGTTCAGTAGATATTTTAAAGTCTGCTAAGGAGTTATATCTCTTCCTTGATGGCTGCCATCCTGAGCACTTCATTTCCTCCACAGAGCCATCATGTCCCACATGGGCTCTCCACTGCAGGAATGTGTGGCTTCTATGGGCAAGATGGGTTGAGTGTAGTTTGTATTTTATATCACAGAATGTCAGGGATTAGAAGGTACCTCGAGAGATCATCCAATCCAACCCCCCTGCTGGAGCAGGAACACCCAGATCAGGTCACACAGGAAGGTGTCCAGGTGGGGTTTGAATGTCTGGGGTGTTGTGCGTGTAAGTTCCCCCCCTGAAAAAGCTTTTTCTCATATTTCTGTGGAACCTCCTGTGTTCCAGCTTTCACTCATTGCCCCTTGTCCCATCACTGGTATCAATATATTCTTTAGTATTATCAGGGTTAATGACCTAGTCTTCTTTAAGGTCCCTTCCAACCCAAGCCACCTTCTCATTCTATGATTCTTCAGTTAAACTCATTTATATCCTAACCCTCAGATTTCCTTATTTTATCATGATTCTCTTTCCTTCACAGGGTCCTCAGATGAGGGAATAACCATTTAAACCATAATGAATTACTGTGGGTTCCTCAAAGCATAAAAATATAGCAGAAATATGTCCTGCTGGTGATATTATAGAATTATAGAATCATAGAATGGATTGGAAAGGACCTGAACGATCATCTAGATCCATGGGCAGGGACACCTCCCACTACACTGGTCAATGGTTCAGCCCAGAAAAACCAAAATACTAAGGATTTCTTCACCTCAACAACCTCTGTTAACACTCGTGCAGAGATGGATTGACTGCCTTTAGCAGGACTTCACCCCACCTGAAGTTTGTGTGTTTTAATAAAAAATAAAAACCTTGGAGATTTCTGTCAGAAGCAGGTGCAGGCTGCAGGGTTGGTAGCGAGGCCAGGCCTGTGAGGAATTGCTGTCCCGGGGAGTGGCGTTTGCCTGTTCTGGCCGGTCCGACCTGAGGGGAAGGGCCCCTCTGCACCCTTTATTTTTATCTTATTTTTTAAATTATTTTTATTTTCCCTTTCGTTCGAGTACGCCGGCGGCCGAGCTGCAGAGGGCGGTGTGGGAGAGAGAAAGCCGAGCGGCCATGGCGGCGCCCGCGGGCTCCTTCAGACACTAGAGGGAGTCGCCGTCGGGCTCAGCCGCGGCCGAAAGCCTAAAAGATTGGCTTTTTTTGAGGCTGTTTGAATTTATTTTATTTTTTATTTTAACCCTAAATCGACTCGTGCCTCCCTCTGAGCTCATGTGCCAGGAGCCGGTGTCTTTCGGGCCGGCGGGCCTCATGCTCTCCGTAGCTCACCGCAGGTGTTAAACCTGCGAGGTCTTAGAAGATGAAAAGTTTAGGTTGTTATTATTAGGTGGTTATTATTATTATTAGATTGTTATTATTAGGTGATTGTTTTGATAAAGGCATCTTGAGAAACAACAGAGAGTTAAAGCAAAACCTGCACTGGCTGTTGAGTTCTTGTGTCACCTGCAGCGACGGAAAAATGAAGTAGGAAAAGGAGCAGCCACCACAGACCAGGTTTTTACAATCTATTTGTTTTATTGTTGTTAAAAATTGCAGCAAACACCTCTCTTTCTCTTCTGGCACCTTTGAGTGTTGTCCCCTTGTGTTTAGGGCCCTGTGTTAAACTGGTTACCAGTAAGAGATAAAGGGGATTGAGGGGGAAGCCTGAGTAGGGAGGAGGAAGAAACCCCCAGGAACTCTTCTCCCTTTTTAGATGCTTTTATTCCACATTGAACTTGTTTCCTCCCCCTGTAATCTGCTTGATTTCCCTCTTTTATCTCAAATTTAGAAGGTAGGATGCCAGAAAACAAGAGGGACACATTGGTGGGGATTTTTTTCTTCACCAAAGCAGAGTTTCATTCAACAGGTTTATGTAAGAAAAGTTTCTGGGCTTTGTGGTTGGTTTTTAGGTTTTTTTTCTTGTGTTGTTGGGTGTTTTATTTTCTTTGGTTGGTTTTACTTGTTTTGGGGGTTTTTTTGTTTTGGTTTTGTTTTTTTGGTTGATTGGGGGGTTTTTTTCTTCTTCTTTTTTTGTTTTATTTTGGTTTTGTTTTTCTAAAAAACATCCTGCCAAGTCCTTACAAGTCAGTGGGTGTCTCCAGCACATCTCACTATTTTCTCTACAAGGATGTGCTGTATCCTTCACCCTGGCATTAAAAAGTAGGAGCTCCAGATGGATTTTTTTTTTACCTGGAAAGTGTGTGTGCCCCAATGTTGTCTACATTCCATGTCATAGCATCACTCCAGAGCTGTAGGTAACATGGAGATGCAGCCAAACTCTGTAGAATTAGAGATAAAAATTGTTCTCATTTCACTCGTGTGGAGGTAAATCAATTGTGAATTGTTCTATAGAGTTTTAAAATTGTATGTCAAAGCAAAGGACCAGATGTTTCAGCTTTGATTTATGCTCTAGCCTGCTGGGGAGCCTTAAGAAAGTTGTATTGAGAATCTGCCTCTGTTTCCTTGGAATCATAAAATCAAAATGGTTTGGTTGGGAGGGACCTTCAAGATCATCTAGTTCCAACCCCCCTGCCATGGGCAGGGACAACTCCCACTACACCAGGTTGCTCAATGCCTCATCCAGCCTGGCCTTAAACACCTCTAGGGATTGAGGAGGCATCCACAACGTCTCTGGGCAACCTGTTCCAGTGTCTCACCACCCTCACAGGAAAGAATTTCTTTGTAGATTTGATCCAGAATCTCCCCACTTCCAATTTGTAATTTCCTTCTCAGTGATAGGACTCTTCCCCGACTCTTTCTGTTGTAAAGAGCTTTTAGATCTACAATGAGAAATTCTAGATGAGATGTTTCATCATAGTGTGGGGTGTTCCACAGTTATATTTTCTAATGTTCATTAGCAATGCAGTAAGTCAGTTCAGGCAGATTATTTACATTTATCTTTAGGTTTACTTTGAATTTGCAGGAATTACAGCCAAAAGGGGCATGTAGTTGTAAGAATGATTCTGTAATCACAGAATATCAGGGATTGGAAGGAACCTCAAAAGGTCATCTAGTCCAATCCCCCTGCTGGAGCAAGAACACCCAGATCAGGTCACACAGGAGGGCATCCAGGCAGGTTTTGAATGTCAATTTTTTCTCATATTTCTTTGGAAACTCCTGTTTTCCAGCTTGCACCCATTGCCCCTTTAGCTTTATATAGCTACTAATTCTAAACTCCATTTATTTGGAGTACAGGGAAATTGTTCCCTGTCTCCAAAACTCATGGCACTAAGACTTCTTGATAAAATGAACAACAGGCTTTTTCCAGTACATCAGGCTTGGAGCAGTTGGATCTCTCTGATTGACCATTGACATTAGATTAAGTGAAATTTGGGTATCTAGATTACTGTGGAATCAAACCAGACCTTGCTTTTGTGCTTGCACCTACACTAATATGCAGGTCTGAATTTGCCTGTCTCTGAAGGGCTAAATCATGAATGTCCTTGACTTTCACTTCTGAAATACCCTGCCTACTGCTGCCTGCAGCATTTTGCTGCATGAGCTCAGTGCTTTGCTAGACCTGAGAATCCAGCTGAAAAATAAGGAGACAGCTTTGCACTACTACACTTGTCAGTGTTTCATGCTTTTGATTTTCATTCAAACACATCCCATCAGTGAAATTGCAGTGAAAGACTATCATACTGCACAGTTAACTCATCAAGACAGGGAAAGATCCTTTGCAAATACATGTATTAGGGGAGACAGAAACCAAAATATGATGGTAAAATGCAGGATCATAGGATTTTCTGTTATGTATAATACTAGATTTGGGGTTGGCCTTTTATGAAGGAAGATCAATTTGCTGATATTTTTTACTTTTTGGCTTGTGGCTGTCTTCAGGAAGATCTGCCAGATTTTTTAGCTAGCTTAAGTAATGTTAAATATGGAGCTAGTATCCTGTAAAAGTGTCTGATGGCTATAAACACAGGGTTTTAACATTGGCCTGGAAGAGGTTGTGGATGGCCCCTCCCTGGAGGTGTTTAAAGCCAGGATGGATGAGGCACTGAGCAGCCTGGTGGAGTGGGAGGTGTCCCTGCCCATGGCAGGGGGGTTGGAACTTGATGATCTTCAAGATCCCTTTCATCCCAAAGCATTCTATGATTCTATGATTTTTGAGGAGATGAACTGTCTAATAGGGAGATACCCAGATCCAAAATAAAATGAATGGGAATGGTTTATACATACTGGAGTGAATCAGTTACAAAATAACTCAGTTGCAAAATAATATTTGAGTTTCTGAACCTGCAGGTGATGCAATGACACTTTAAAGGGCTGATGTTATGTGTGAATCTGTTCTTGTAGGTCACTGAAGACCTATTGAAGATGATAATAAACTCTTACACTGCTGAGCAGCAGAGAAGTCTCAGGTATTCCTAAATTTGGCACAGGTATGAAAAAATTTATTAGTGATGTTACTGGAAAAGTTCTGATGAAGTGGCATATTTTTATTCACTCATTAAAACTGTTGCATTTTTATTCCAAGTTTGGAACAGGCTGCCTGGCAATGGCACCAGTTTGTGCTGGCAAAACTCTGCATTGTCTTTTCAGTTCAGTCAGAGGCTTATGTAGTTTACCCAATATTGAAACGAGCCTCATTTTCCAAACTTCTCCACATATATTATGCATTGCTTTATTTCACCACTCTGTAGATCTGGGAAAACAATAACCAGAGAAGGCCACTCTTCTGCATAGAGAACAAAACCTTCCTGATAACTTTAGAAGACAAAACAGGAAATATCATTTAGAAATGTTATACCCAGAATGAAGTCATGGTTTCTAGAGCCCCTGCACAACCATAGTGTGTGATGGTTTGCCAGCAGAGCAGATGCAGAGCTGGGACCATAGCAGCTTCAGCAAGCTCTCAGTGCATCCCAGTTTTCTGTGCATAATTCCAGAGCAACCCAAGTTTCTTGGGCCTGCAAAGTTAGGAAATGGGTCTTAGCAGTAACCAGAATTTCAAGTTCACATAATACTGACACATGTCAGAACAGAGGAACAGTAAGTAACTTCTAATAAAGATGTTTTCATTTAGAAATCTGGGCAAAGGTTCATTGTTGTATTTTTCCTGAGGTGTGCACTGACCATAAATTTGGAAGCTCTACCAAATTGGTTAGGATCAAGTTTTTTAGGGTTGCTGATGCTGTAGCAGATAGACCAAAAGCCCTTACAGCTACTTTATGCATCTGCTCTGCTTGTGATGTTGTGAAATCCCTGCAGCCTGTCAGGAGACTGTATGGGAAAACTGACCCATGGTGTTGGAAGCTAGCAAATTTCCAGGGAGGGTTTTCATATTGGTTCATTGACTTTTTGTGGTATTTTCCTGGAAATCTTTCCACAGCTCTAATTTATGTGGCAGACACCTCAGGGCACAGCGTGACACACTGAAAAGATTCATTTCATCGTTAAGCATTGGAATAGGCTGCCCACAGAGATTGAGGTGCCATCCCTGGAGATGTTTAAGACAGACTAAGAGGTCAGAGATATGGTTTCAGTGTGGATCTTGTCAAAGTTGAGTTGAGTTGATGGTTAGACTTGATGATTTGAAGGGTCCCTTCCAACCTGGGCCATTCTTAAGTGGATTTTGGTTATGGGTTTTAGGGCATTCTTTGGTCTTAATGCTTTTAAGAGGAGTTTCATAAATGGGGAACCTAGTCAAAGAGGAATGGAGTTCAAGTAGCCAGATGAATCACAGAACAGATTGGGTTGGAAGGGACCTTAAAGATCTTCTAGTTCCAACACACCTGCCATGCACTAGTTCAGGCTGCTTAGACNTAGTCAAAGAGGAATGGAGTTCAACATTGTGCTGAGTGGGTAAAGGAGGAGGGGGTGATACTTCAACTGTGGTTTCCCAAGTCCTGCATGGTGTGGGTATTGTTACCAGTGGTGTTATTGCAGAGACAAAGTAGCCAGATGAATCACAGAACAGATTGGGTTGGAAGGGACCTTAAAGATCTTCTAGTTCCAACACACCTGCCATGCACTAGTTCAGGCTGCTTAGACACTCTGCAAGCCTGGCCTTGGATGTCTCCAGGAATAAGGTCTCTACCACCTCTCTGGGCAGCCTGTTCCAGAGTCTTACCACCCTCATGGTGAACACTCAAGTCCTTCCATTTTTCCCCCGTTTAGCTCTAGGCAGGTTTCACATACCCCTCTTTTCCCTCTATCTCCTGTCTCTGCCCTACACCAACCTTTTTCCAGACAATTTTCCCCCAAATCCCACACCCCTGGACTCCACTGGAGACTCCTCCCCTCCCCAGCTGTTCCAAATCAGCCCCCTCCACCCCCTCTCCTATTTAACACCAGCAGGGAAAGGCAGCAGCCTCTTTTTGTCCTACTATGAGGCCTGGGGGGGGATGTTCCTCCTGGTGTCTCTGCTGCAGGGTACCCCACTGGTGAGTTGCATTTTCCAAGGGGATGTGGTGGAAGGAGAAATGCTGGGGGGCCAGGTAAGGCAGGGGAAGGGAAGGTGTTGGCCTTGTGTTTCCATTTCTTGCCTTAGTGCTCTGTAGGGCTTGCTTGAGGTCATAAGTATCAGCTGAGTCAAAAGCATAATTTTTTTATTGATGCAATAAATGCAAGTTATGAACTGAGAAATGCCCAGAGGAATGTTTTCCAGAAGTTGGAGAGTACACTGTCTAAAGTGTCAGTTGATGCATGCAACAGTTATTTGTACAACTAGCAGCCCTTACAGATGTGATACACTTAAAGGCAGTTTGAAACTGGTACTTAACAATCTTCTCCTGCTGTCATAATGCTCAATCTTTTTAATGAACTGCTATATTATTTGGCTGAACCTTCAGCTGGAATAGCATTATGTTATACCATTGTTAGTGAGACTTCACGTCTGAATCTCCTGGAAGGGTCCTTAAAGATCATATAGTTCCCACTCCCCTGCCAAGAGCAGGGGCACCTCCCACTAGACCAGATTGCTCAATGCCTCATCCAGCCTGGCCCGAAACACTTCCAGAGAGGGGCATCCAAAACCTCTCTGGGCAGCTTCTTCCAGTGTTTCACCACCCTCACTGGAAAGAATTTTTCTTATATCCAACCCTTTTCCAATTTACATCCATTATTCCTAATCCTGCCATCACATACCCTATTGAAAGTATTACCCTAGCCTTTCTGTAGGCCCCCTTCAGGTATTGATAACCTACTATGAGGTCCCCCCAAGCCTTCTCTTCTCCAGATGAATCATGAAGTAAGAGGGGAGGGGGGATGTTGAAAAAGATGGAAAGCCCCAGGTCCAGTTATTTCAAACCGTGAATAACTTTTGGGTTGAATGAATTTGTTTTGACTCTCCTGGTGCTAGGGCTTCTCTTTAAGTGAACAAAAGACTTACCTCTTCTGGGCTGCAATGTAGCTTTTTTTTTTTGCCTGCCCTAAATTCATTTAGTTTGAACTTCATCACTTGATATGTTTTAACATTTCTGTGAGCCTACCACGCTGCTGTCTCAGCAGTAACAGTGAGAAGCTGAAAGAAGTTAATCTTGCCGTGTAGCTTGGTGCCTTTTGGTTTAATATTGAGAATAAAGACAAGCGCTCCACCATTTTATCTCTCATGTGCAGTTAATTCCTAATTCACTGAGGAGATGGTGTTTTTTTCTAAAGGTTTGACTTCTGCCTTGCTTTCAAGCTGCGGGCTTAAAAGCCAAAATGCTCAGTGCTGAGAAAATTTTAATAATTGCATGCATAAGTCAGTCTTCATTAGTTTCTCCTTAAACATCCAGGGAGAGATGTTTTCCTTTTACTGGAGCATGTAGTTGAAATTAATGCTTAGCAGGCAGCTTTCCTCTTCCTATCACACATATAATGGCCATTGACTCATTGGTGCAGTGCAAACAGATACTGCCTGTATCTGAGTTCTCTGTTTTAAACGATGGTGACTGTCTAAAATACCTATTCCCTCTCAGCTGCCAGTTCTTTTCTCAGCCTGCCTCCTCCTCCCCATTATTTCACAAATCTTCACCAGATCTGGGTATTCACTGAGGACGTGTTGGCTGTTGTAAAGTTAGTAAGCTTCTGCGAGCAACAGGATCTTTACAATCATGATTTTCTTTTTTTCCAGTGTGCAGTGGTATTTAGCAAACAGTTTAACCAGCTTGATCTGCGGAATTTGAGTATTGCTGTGTTTGTGCATGTGGAAGAGTTTTCACTTGTGTCTGTTCTGTTTCTGGGATAAAAGCTCCAAAAGCCATGAGATGACATCCATGCTGGGGTTAAGTTTTCAAAGTGCACATAGTCACCAAAACACTTTTGTTTTAGGATGTTGTTTTCATTGATCCCCTCTTTTAGTCTCTTGCAATCTTCCTCTTTTACTGCCATTCCCCATGTTCACCTTTAATCCAGTTGGCTAAATGGACTAACACACTATATTCATTGTTGTCCTGGTTTAGGCCCAAAAGGACCCCCCCCAGTGACAGATGGCCCCCCCTCCTCTCTCAGAAGAGAGGAAGGAATGAGGAGATTTGTGAGTTTANCTGTTGGTCAATTTTGGGTCACCTGCCCTGTCCGCTCCTCCTTGCAGGTGGGACTTCTCTACGTCTTTCCGTTTCCAGCCCCCCAGTAGGATGGTTGACAAACTTTCTGACCTTGATCACCACAGTGAATAATGAAAATAAGAGCTTCTTGCATACCATTCCCTGGTCTTATCAGTCTGGGAGCGAACAGTGTCTGAACAATGTGCAGTTAATTTCAGAGTTTAGTCAGACAGAAGAGGCCTAGCTGAAAAGTGAAGTTACAAACTAGAAAATTTACCCTATTTCACCTCAAACTAGGTCATTTGTACAGCATTGATTTGATAATATCAATCTTTCACTCTTAGTTTTGACACCAGAGAGAATATGAGATTAAAGATAAGTGCCCCTTCTTCCCCACCTTTGCCCTTAGACTTCATATAAAATCACAGTAGTGATTAAAAATCCTGAAGCCAATCGTGCTATGCCCTGCAGGCCCATTGTACCTTACTGACTTCATAAGCACTAAAAGCCAAAGCAAAGGTTTTTGCATGATGCTCTCACATCTCTTAATAACTGCTTGCTGCTGACATAAATGACCTCCCGAAATCTGAAGTTTGTGTTTTTGCAAGCAGTTAGTCACTTGGGAGCTTAGCTTTGGGTGCTGGGGGAGGTTAAACACCTCAAATATTTGCTTGCCTGTGCTGCTTACTCTTCAGCTCAAAATTCTGGCAAAAGCTCAACATTCAAAGTCAAAAAATCTGTGCCTAAGTGTCTAATGCATAGAAACCGTCACCTTGGCTAGAATCAAGAAATGTTTGTGATGAGACAAAGCTTCATTCCCTGAAATGATCAGCAGCTTTCCAGTAACAGAACCCATGTTGATCTCTGTAAAGGGAGGCTTTTGTTTTTTGACAGCCAGATGCACAAGTTCATGTATATATGGACAGAACAGTTTCCAACATCTTTATTTTGATTACTGAAAAAACATGTTCATTATATGGACTGTGTTCTCCTAAAGCCTGTGACTGTGTTCTGTGCTGGGCAGTTGTCTTCCTTACCTTCTCCTGATGCTTCCTTCTGTGTGACTTGCCTCAGTCTCTTTGTGACTCTGAAGGTCTGTGAGGTTCCATCCATCCTGACCCAGCTGAAGCCTTGTATGCTGTGGAGGGGAGGGTGTTCCATGCTGACGCTTTGCAAGGAGTTCTGCTTGCACTTAGGATCCTGCCAGTTTTCCTGACTCCTCCGAAGCAGGACTGCATTAATGGCTTATTTTGGGAAATGGGAAGCTAAGTGGTCTGCCTGCCCCTTCTTGCTGTTCCAGTGTTTTGAATGGTCCATAGCTGAGGCTGATGTGAGCACACGTGGAGTAGTCTCATTTTCTCTCTTGTTCTGTAGTTGTCACAGAATTTAAAACAATATTTTTGTTATACTGTGGCAGTTGTAACACACTTCCTTAGTTTGACAGCTCCTGTGCCAGCAAACTACTCTCATCACACAGATGAGTTTTATGTTCAGTAGCAGTGCTTCCCTTTTCTGAGATCCAAAGCTGTAGCATACCCAGTGAGAGGACAACCATAAGGAAGTAACAGGCTGTAAACAAAAGAGGTGTGTGTGGATGCTGTCACAGGGATACAAAAAGATTATGTGATTGTGGGGTTTTTGTTGCTTTTTGTGTGTGTTCGTGTTGTTTGATATTCAATTGACTTTGATTTTAGTACATTCCCTAAATAAATCCTCCTGAGACTAAAACCACAACCCAGGACAGCAAGCAAGCATCTTGTGATATTTTGCTTTCTTTTGCTTGTGTTGGTGGATATTCAGGGCCTCCAGATCTCTCAGGAGACTATAATGGAGCTTATTAAAAAAACAGAGGACAAAAATAACTGGTGTCTGTGCTTGTTCCATTCAGAAACTGTTCAGTGTCCTACCTTCTGTAGGAGAAGAGAAGACACTAGTCACTGTAAAGACTATTGTGCATTGAGGTTTTTAATCCTTGTATTGTAAAGCTTGTCTTGCTTTGGCCTCTCAGCTGCTGTCATCTGTTGCCTGGTGAGA
>VZTY01016230.1:13818-47193 GCA_013400935.1 Turnix velox | reverse complement strand
ACATCACTGCAGCCATACCTGGGCACATCACCTCAGCCATACCTGGGCACTGCAGCCAGACCCCGGTGCAGCAGGAGCTGCAGCAGATGGTGCCCCGACCCCAGGGTGCAGCAGGAGGTGCCAAGGCCTGATGGCAGGCTGTAGGGACACTGCCCAGCCTGGTGGCAACTTCTCTGACCATTGCCACCCCTCAGCTCTGGGAAACAGACCTTGGGCTGCCCTTGCTGTCAAGGAAGGCTTCTGCCCAGCCTTACAGGTGGGGACACTGTAAGGGACAGGGTGACAATCCTCAGGGAGGCAGAGAGGAGGAGGAACGGGGTCTACAGAAATGAAGGGCCACATCAGCACTTCCTTGTGCCAGCATGAGGTCATGGTGCTGCCATTCCCCTGGCCCAGTTTGCACAGTGGCTGTGAACACTCCACCATAACACTCACCATGCACAGCCAGTCCCACTGCCACCCCATGCCCTGGCAAGAGGGAGACAGAGTGAACTCCCCTCTCCCAGTGTGGGGCTCATTGCCCCTGTCCCACCACCCTTGTGCCAGAAAATCCTCTCAAACATAAAAAGATTTCTGAAACTGAAAGGCAGTTCCTGGAAGTGAAATTCTTGAAGAGCTGAAATTCCCTGTAGGACTCCAGAAACTCTAAAAACACCGAGCGGAGAAGAAATCTTCCAACCCCTCTTTTAGAATTCAAATCACTTTATAGACTTCCAGAGCTGGAATCAATGTAGGAGAAATTTTAATGAGTACAGGAATTTCCTGCCTATAAATGATTGTCACCTGGTGAGAGGCCGGGTCTCAGGGCTGGGAATGGTGGGGTCGGTGCTTCAGCCTCTCAGCCCCAGCCTGGGAAAACTCTGGCCAGTCCCAGGCACCACACTCCCTATGGGGTCTGCCAGAACTGCCCTTCACCACCAACACATGAAGAACTTGCAAAAGTGGCTGAGGAACAGATGTAGGGGCTGTGCCCTGCACCATCTCCCCCCTCTGTTTGGGCACAAGCAGGCACAGAGCACTCTCACAGGGAGCAGCAGGGACTTGGGGGAAAAGTGAATCCCAGCAATTACTTTGGAAGGAAACCATAGTGTAGATTATTTATCACACAGAAATGAAAGCAAAAATAAAATCTGCATACCTGATTTCTTCTCCCTTTCAAAGTCTGGTATCTGATTTTGCAAACTGTGTTATATATGTTTACATTTCTATAAAAGCAAGGGCTCCTTGGAGGAGCAGCTTAGGTAATTCACATTTGCATCATGTGTAGCTATGATAAATAATAAATATGGAGCTGATAAATGGTTCTGTGCAACTGGAAGACCTATTTTTTATTGAATGGCTGACTAAATACTCATGTGTAAAAGTCATAACTTGATGCTTCTTTTACCCTGGGGCTGCAGTAATTTATTGTCGTCATTTACACACCCTGCCAGGGTGAGGGGACAGCTTTAGCCCAGCCTAGGGACTGCCCTGTCCCACCACCTGGGGGGGTCCCAGAGGATGTGCCAAGCAACAAGCCCCAGTGTTTGGGGTGAAATGGTGTCAGGAGAGCAGGAGAAGGCGAGTGCAGGGTCACCCCCTGGCACTGTGGTGTATGGCACACAGTGTGATGCACATGGTTGTGGCAGAGCAGAGGGACCCTCCTCCCTGGGACAACAGCCTGGCATGATGATGCACAGGAGGGGACCTGGGCTGCTCTGGCACCACTGAGACCACACAGTGCTCTCACACCCTCTTCAGAGCCACACACAGGCACCCACTGAGCCTGTCCTTCCCTTGGCCTGTGTCCCCCTCCTAGTGGACACTGACTTTCTATCCCAGGTAAACATGATTCCAACCCCTCTCAAGCCAGAAAATCCCAGTTCTGCCCACCCCACATCCATTCCAGGGATAATCCATCCACAGGCTCAGAGCTGCTGTGGCAGAGACAGGGGGGTGAGAAATACAGAGCTGTGTCCAGTCTCGGGGACAGCAATGTAAATCCTGCCCTGGGCAATGCCTGAGACTTCTCTTTAAAA
Organism: Turnix velox; assembly: GCA_013400935.1. NCBI lineage: Eukaryota > Metazoa > Chordata > Aves > Charadriiformes > Turnicidae > Turnix > Turnix velox. The sequence continues at coordinate 45,175 of VZTY01016230.1, read as the reverse complement.
ACCAGCCAACCCACCCCTCCCCAGGCACAAGCAGACCCTGCCGCTGGCAACCATTTGCAGGATTCATCAAGGAAGGAATTTAAGAAATATATTCCAGGAAATATTCCACCTTTGATAATTTAGAGGCAGGCGTGATGGCACTGTGTGTGCATGACAGTCCTATGAAATAATAAACCTCGCTAGCTATAAACATTACCAAATTCTGACACTATTGATTTATTATGTCTAACAGTGACATCAAACCCAACAACTGACAGAAACAATGTTACAGCTTTAAGAGCAGTTTGTCAACGATTAATTCTGCCAAACGGGGTTTGGTTTATGCTGGGACTGCTTGTCTAGCAGTTGTCAATCCCAGCAAAAATTACTGCTGCCACGCGCCAGCCCATGGCGCCGCTCTGCTGGCCCTCCTCACCCCCCCCGCCCACACTGCACATGCCAGCCCCCTCCCTATTTAATATGCGTGTTAATTATGCAAATTATTAATTGGGCTGGTGCTCGAGGACTTGTGTTTATGCCCAGATTAGAGTCAATAACTGGATCAGGCAGCGTTTTAAGCCTGACCTGTGACAGATGTGGAGCTGTGCTGTGAGGGACGTTCTCTCCCGCCTGCCCACGGAGCCAGCTGCTTCCCACGGGCAGTGCCCACCCCCAGCCTGCTCCTGCAGCCTCCCATCTTCTCCTCCAGCACCACGATTCTCACTCTTTATACTGCACCACAAATAAAAAGTGGGTGACCCCATATTACACTCCGTAAATTTGTTTCATTTTCTGGATTTTTGAAATCAAAGGCATTTAAAGGCACAAAGACAGGGAGCAGAAGGCCACGAGGTTTTTCCAATTAAAATTTACGGCAGACAAATGTTGTAAATTTGATACAGTTGTAATGCAGCTGCAATCCTGCTGAAATGGGGACTATTGATCAGCCTGATTTCCCAGGACACGAGAGGGGGAAACAAGGAATTGCACCAGCAGAAACAAAACTTTCATTGGGAAAGCCTTCCATTATACTGCACTGCCCTCATTTGGTTCCAGACGCATCTCTCTCAGCAGGAGAAATAAGGTCAGAGCCTCTTCCCCAAAGAATAAGGCAGCAAGAAGTGAAGGGGAGCCCTGTGGCTCCACGTTGTGCCCACCCTTGGTATGCCCAGCCCAGTGCCAAGGACACGGTGGGGAATGGAGACAGCAGTGTGGGGCCACCAGCATGGTGGGGGGGTCACCACTCCCAGGGCTGCCCCCTCCACAGCAGAGATGGGCTGGAGGCCCTGGGGAATCAGCTTGGGAGCAGCAAGTCCACATCTCCCAGCCCAGCAAGAGTGAGAATTACAAATGCACCCAGTCTACCCAGGGAACTCAGAAGATGGGAGGGGAGTTGTGTGTGGGAAGAGGCTCACTCTCAGTTCTGCCACTGACAGACACACAGGCTGCCACAGCTTTTCCTCACCACACAGAGAGAGAAAGGCCCCAGCACACAGTATTTGCTCACCCCGCTGGTGCTGCCACGCAGGGCAGAGGGCAGGGAGGCAGGGATGGATCTGAGGGGAGCAGTGTCCTGTGTGGGCAGTGACAGCTCCAGCCCTGCCTCTACATGGCCACCAAAAGCTTCTTGGAGAATCAACCAAGCTCCTCATCACACCAGCACTGGACCTTCACAAGGCATCACCATCAGCACCAGCAGCAGCCAGCCTTCTCATGCCAGAAAGGGCATCACCATGTTTTGTGACCACCACAAAGGGCCAGTGCATGGAAGGAGGCTGTGAGCAGCGAGGGTGAGAGCCCAGCAGGGGGGAAGCTCAGGGGTGAGAGGCTGATGACCATCCTAATGTCCTAAGGAAGGGTTGGTGAGCCACCAGCATCTGCCCCACAGCATCCATGAACACGATGCCCAGCAAAATGGCCCTGCACTGGGAGGGAGGGAGCCTGTGCTGGTGTTGGCTCTCACTGGAGTCCAGAGCAGCTGCAGGGACTGCTCTGCTCAGTTACCAGTTTTTAATAGAAATCCTGACACAAACAGAGCTGCTGCCCAGCCCACAGCTCCCTGGGCCTGCACTAAGAACATTTACATATGAATTATGGCCTCAAATGTGGTCTTCTCTTTCACTTACACATTTTTTCTGCAGGTCTTCCTTCCTTGCAGCACAAGCACTGTGCCAGGGCCTGGGTGCTGAGATTTGTGGGAGTTCCTGTGCAGTGAAGCTCCTCACCAGGGTCCCCCGGCCACCACCAGTGTCCCCATGAGGGGGACACCAGCAGCACACAGGGACCAACCCAGCAGTTCCCTCAGCACTATCTCAGCTCCCAGTGGTGCTGCCAGTGAGCCAAACCCTGCCAAGGCACCCAGCTGAGCTAAAGAGAATTTCCAGTACAACCAACAAAGGCAGAGCTAAGTTAAAGGGAGAAAAAAAAAAACCCAGACAATGGAGGATCCCAATAATGGGAAAAGATAACAAAGCCCCTGGATCCCAGCATCTGGCACTAAATGCACTTCTCTGCAAAGTGAATGGCGGCTTCCGAACTGCGCCAACATCGCTCCTCTGCCAAGGCAGTAAACAGCTTTTATCAGCAATAATGATGGCATAATCCCAGCTAAAAAGGAAAGTAACATATGGCAGCAGCCCGGCAAACCCCATCCCAGCAAAGTGGGGGGCATTTTTATTACAGCGTCCACTTGCAGAAAACCTGCCAGACTACTTCTCTCCTCTCTCCTCTCTTTTTTTACAGGTTATCATCTTCACTGCTTGAGCTGAATGTGGCATTTGGGAGTTTTAAACTAATGAGTTCATTTTTCTAGGAAAAAAAAAGAAAAGAAAAAGGAAGGCAGGATCCCCTGAACTGACAGCTGAGAGGAGCATAAACTGCCCCCTCGAATGTGTACCCCTACCACGGTGCCAGGGAGAAAGAAATGCTGCAGAGATGCCACATGATTTCCAATATTATGATGTGGTTTAGTCTTAGGTGTGAGGCTGTGCTTGGAAAACAAATAGGTGGGAAGCAAAAATTCAGCCCTTGACCAATTTTTTTCTCTAATGACATGATACATTCTGTGGGAGCGCTGCAAATGGGTCAGGTGTAAATCAGGGCAAACTTTGTTTACAAGCCCATTCCAAACCCAAAATTAATCTAACATTATTAACCTTTTTTAATGGCTGGCATCCTCATTTATATTTGTGGAGCTAATATTCACAAAACTGATTTTAAGCCCAACTGTGTATTTATCATGAGCAGCGTGAGGGAGAGGGGCCGTGGCTCCATCCTGCTCTGAGCTGATGGAGGAGCCCTGCACTCCTCCTCATCCTTTGTGATGTGCTGCTACACCAGCCCCAAATACAGAGATTTCAGCTGCACTTTGGCTCTGCAATCTCCTCATGCAGTTATTTGAAAACATTACCATTGGCTAATTATCATGCTAATTATTTTGCCCTATACGTTTTCCATCGTGTGGTGCAATTAAACAGAGAGCCCAGAGCTTTGTCTGCACGGGGTGGGGAGAGTCTGGCAAAGTGCAGGAATGCACCAATATTTTTTTTGACATCTTTACCTATAAATATTTTTTCAGACTGAAAAATGTATCTAATAGCCCCACTCACTGATGTGCACTGCAGTTTACCACAGTGTCTATATTTCTGTTGTCAGTTTTACAGTATCTCCCTTCATTAAACCTATCAAGTTTTCCTTTTGATCATGCAACCAAGGCCAGAAGACAGATATCTTCCTGGAACAGAGCAGTCTGCCAAGTCTTTCACAGGCCCAGCTTTAACCTCCCTATTGATTTTCTCAGCACTGCAGCCATTCATTGTTTGTGACATTTGGCTGTCGGCTCTTTAACACCCTTCAACCAAATCAATTTCATATTTTTGTCAATGCCCTGCTAGAGGATGAGCGAAATGGGAAGAGACTTAGCATGATTTAGAATGTTGATTTTCTAGAAGGCTTTTATCTCTAGTTTTTACAACTATTATAAAGTTAATTCAACGTGTTTATTTAAGCAGATGAGATAAATTGGGAGAGGAGCCCTGCCAGACTTAGGTTTGAAATTCCCCAAATTTCATTAATGAAGAAAACTAAATTATGACATCAATGTCAGTAAATATCTGGCAACCCTGACCCCCCAAAAATGGAAGAGAAATTAGGCAGCTCACCACCTCCCAAGCCAAACCTAGGACACTGTTGAAATACAATCAAAGCTCACACCCAACCCAGCCCCAGCAGCACTGCTGTGGGGTGTCAGCACCTGATGGATAGGGGAAGGGTTCAGCTGAAGGCTTGAGATGGGACAGACAGACCCAGCCCCAGCCCCCAGCCCACATTTCATCACTCTGACCCACACCCGACCCCAGGGATGCATCCTGGGCCTGGAAATGCTCAGGGACACCCTGAACTTTCTGTGCTCGGCCATGCTTTGCTCTCTCTGGCCAATGCAGAGATGTGACAAGGAGGGAGGAAGGATGGAGACACAAGTATGGCCGTGGCTGAGCTCAGCACGTCCTCTCCCTGGGTGCAGAGACTGCAGTGGGCATCATTTCATAGAATCATAGAATAGTTTGGGTTGGAAGGAACCTTAAAGATCATCGAGTTCCAACCCCCCTGTCATAGGCAGGGACACCTCCCACTACATCAGGCTGCTCAGTGCCTCATCCAGCCTGGTCTTGAACACCTCCAGAGAGGGGGCATCCGCACAACACACTCATCTGATGGACCTTTCAAATGTGGATGAACATCCTGGTGGCTTCAACAGCGTATTTGGAATCAGGAGGCACCACGGTGTAACTCTGCATTTCAGGCAGGTGTAGGATGCATGTTAAAGATGGGAAGGGTCCCAGCCACGCCCCCTGCACACCTGGGCTTGGGCTGTGTTTCTCAGGAGCCCTGTGCTCATTGTGGGCTTGCTAAATGCTGTTACAGAGGCTGTTACTGCCCCTAATCATCTCCCCTCATCCTGCCTATTTGTCTACATCCTCTGGATTTAATCTCCTGCCCCAAAGCCAGGACAAGAACATTTCTGCAGTCAGGGCTGGTGTCCCACCCCCACACAGACATTTCCTTCCTGCCTGCAGCCCCCCAGTCCTGGGAAGTGGGGACGTCCTTCCCATCCTCCCCTCTGTTTTTAACTGCTGATAAATTGGAGAGACTCCTGGTTAAACCATGCTGCTTTCAAGGACGTGGAGGACAGTGATGGTGGCAGTTGACACTTCATTACATCAGAGATGGGAGTGGGAGGGGGGCACCCCATCCCCCTGAGGTGACTGTTCCCCTCCTGCCCGTGCCCTTCAGGGTGCCCAGCTCCACAGTGCTGCAGCAGCACCCCCTGCACCTGGCACAGGGCAAGGGGCCAGGCCCCCATGGGCTGCCTAATGGTCTCCTGGAGACATCCCATCTCCAGGGTTGGGTGCTGGGTGCTGGGGGTTCCCCCAAACCCTTCCAGCTTGGAGAAGTCCCCAGGTGGGGCTGCAGCACTGACAGCATCACATCCCACCTGGCCCTATGGTGGGAAAAGGCTGATGAGAAATGGGTTTGAAAAACCAATTGTAAAAGATAGTTTTGAAATCTCTCAGCCTTGCCTCTGGGGAAGGAGGACACGGTGTTTAAAATACCCTGCTTAAAATAAAAAAATATTCTCCTTGCCTGCAGCCTATTTTACTGGGTCCTCATAGTGCTGTTTCCAAGCCCATGTGCACACCAGGCTCCCATCCCCAGGGATGCTGCAGGACCGCTCAAGCCAAGGCTAAAAGTGAAGCTCTCAGGATGGTTTCCCAGCCTGTTGTCCACTAACCTCAGCTGGTGGAGGATGGGATGGGATGGGATGGGATGGAATGGGATGGGATGGGATGGGATGGGATGGGATAGACAATTGGATTCCCATTTGTGCTGCCCTGTGCAGGGGGCTGGAGCATGATGGTCACACCACCCTCAGACCAGTAGCTGCTCTGGGGTACCCCAACATCATTCTCCTGCAGCCAAAGCAAGAAGCTGGTGGGAAGTGAGTGTGGAGCTTCTGCAAACATCACCCCAAAGCACCCCAAGCCAGCAAAGGTGTCTGCTCCTGGTCCACCCATTGGATGGAAGGTGCAAAGTCCATGACCCATTCCTACACAGCCAGAGGACATCAGTGACAGAGACAGAAGGGAAGGCAGCCCTCCACTCCCCATGGACAGGAGAGGGATCCAGGGGTGGGAGTGCCAGGACATGGCCACATCCATCCTGCCCTTACTAGAGGGGCCTCCCGGCAGGAGGCTCAACTGCTCTGGCACCATGATCAAGGAGCTCCCAAAATACCAGAAATACTATTCAAAGCATTTTTCATGCCTAATGGAGCAGCAAAAGACCAGCCTGAAAAATGTATTTTAATGTATTTACTATTGTTTTAGCTCTAGCAGCTGACAGGGAGGCATGAGAATTTCTTGATGGCAACAGCCCCAGAATATTCCCTAATTCCCCCACTGTTTTACTCTGGGATTTTTCCTTCTGTACCCCAATATCCTCACATCCTCAGCTGCAGTGCCTTGGCTTTGATGATGCCTTAACCTAGAAATAGTCTGCAGTTGTTTACCTGCTGGTAGAGCTCCAAATATTATATTCTCACATTTTTAAATCAGCGCAGACACCTGAGACAAAAAGTGTCCCAAAAGCTGCCTACAAGAGCTACATGCTGGTCACTCTTTCTTGTCAAGGTTGATTTATTGCCTCCTTGCTGTTCAATTTCACATTTTGTCCTCATCATATCCGTGGCTCATGATCATTCTAGGCTGACCCTTGTAGGGCAGGCAGGGAATATTGATAAAACAATTATCTGTTAGCCGTTCATTTGATTTTCCATTTCAATTACGGATTGCACGAGGCAAAAGGAAAAAGATTGCATCATTGATTTTTCTACCTTACAACAGTAAAGAGTTGCTTTGATGGCTATAAAATGAATGCAACTCAACCATGCTTTTAAAGGTCATATTTTTTGTTTTACTATATTTCTTAAAAGCCTTAATATATGCAACTGCGAAGTGGGGAGAAGGCGGCGCGGTCAGATCAGACAAGGAGATACAAAGCACAGGCACCTTGAAGAAAGGCAGGTGGAAAGACAAAAAAAAAAGAAAGAACCCTTGATCTAATGTATTTACAATAAATCTGCTCTTCCCTGCTAAACTCCTCAGCATCACTCCGTGCCTCTGGAGTCCAACATCCGCCTGCAAATGCCGCTCTGCTGTGGGAGCAGCAGCCTCCTGCCCACTGGCAGCACCATGCTCTGGCCCCATCACACTCACACAGGGTTTGGTTGGGGCTCCTGCTCAGCAGGACATTGCCCCCACACAACACAACCCCACTCCTGCTCCTCCAGCGGAGGGGATGGCTGATGATGTGGTCTCTCTGGGCAGTGATCCGGGACGGGTGCGGGAGCCCACGGAGCTCCATCACACCCGCGGAGCTCCATCACACCCGCGGAGCTCCATCACGCTTCAGCGCCCGCCACAACTCCGGGGGATTCTCACATGGCCGACCTGGGCAGAGCTTCAGCCTTTGATGAAGGTTTAGCGTGCCCGGAGTGGAGGGTTTCCATTTTCTGTGTCACAGGGTGCCGCCGCTCAGCTCCTTAAACCCCCAGAGTTTTCTTCCAAGACTGGATTACGCTGAGCAATTAAGGTAATGAACTGGCTGAGGTAACAAAGCATAATGATCTCTTTTGTCCTCTGAATGCTTATGAACTCGCCTGGTTCAGAGCAGCCAAGGGAAAGGCAGAGCTCGGCTCCGGTGCCGCACGGCTTAAAACTGGGGAAAAATGATTACTTCCATTATGCCTTCATGGTTTGACATTTTTAATTTAAACACCTGTAATATTTAAGCACACTTCTCAGAACCAAAATACCCGCTCTCCAAGAACGCCAGCTTACGCTCCTCTAATATTTTGACATCTTACAAGTATTATTTTAATGCCTGAAAAGATAATGTGATGAATCCCTGGCAAATATATCAAAATATGTGCATGGGGGACTGTTGCTGGTTTTTTTGTTTCAAAGCAATGGATTTTTGAAAATAAAGCAGAGAGCTGGGAGCGGGAATGTTTGCAGAGGCAGCAGGATGTGTCAGTGCTGGGGACAGCAGAGCACATTGTCTGTGTGTGTGTGTGTGTGTGTGTGTGTACAAAACACACCCCAACTTGTGCTCAAACAGCCCCCTTTGTGCTGTGTGAAACCCCACCTCACACCCCCCACTCCTTCCCTATTCTAATGCAGCTATTTCACTTTTTTCCAAGCATTTACTTAAGGTTTTATTTATTTATTTTGAAACATCTGGGCACTACTTTTACATTTTTTTTTTTCAGATTTTTTTTTTTTTTTGCATGATATAAACCTCCTGCACTGCAGAATCCGCTGCACTCTGATCTTTCATCTTAACACATTTCCAGCCCCAAATTTCCCTTCAATCTCACCTCATCTCTCCATACTACATTAACCCCTGGCAATTGCCTTCCAAATGACCCCATTAAGCTGTAATTGCCTCAGCAGGCCTGCACTTTCGCTTGTAATTCTGTACCTCTCATCTCCCAGACGTTCTCTCAGCATCATTTCGTGTTCTGGCTCCCTTCACTGAGCTCAGCTTATGACCTCGCTGCACCATGGCCGAAATGACTACTAAAAGCATAACAGAGACGGAATTCCATTACTTATTTTTAAAAGTTCTCTGGTGCCCTAATGTAATATTCTTTGGGGAGTGTTGTCAAGGATACCAAGCACCAGCCATTAAAACCTTTTGTTTCCCAAGGCATTCCGTCTTTTATTAATAAATAAAGATAAAGAGAAGCTCATCCACCCTCCTCAAAGTCGGCGCTCGCCTGCCCTGGGCTGCTGTGGCCACAGCCCCGGCTCTGCCCTGGCGGGAGGGCAGCAGGGGCTGGGAGCAGGGGAGAAATGGAATCCATTCTGCAGAGCCTGTCCCCTTCCCACCTCCAGTGGAAATGAAAGCCCAGGTCAGAGTGGCCTCACGTGCAGCCACCACACAGAGGAGGCGGAAAAACTCCAGCTATCATCTCCCACTGTCAGGGCTAACAGTCCATCAAGGATAATGGGAATCCCCAATGGGGGCGAAGGGAACAGCATGGAAAAAGCTAATCCTTTAACTGGGTTTGTGGCTCAAATGTGTTAAGGAGGAGCCTCCTGCTCAGGGCTGTTGGAGACGGGCAGGAGACACATATTTCAGATTGAAAATTAATTGGCGCAGGATCCGAGCGAGCCTTTGTAGCGAGCAGTAACCTTTTCATTTTATGGTCGTGACACTGAAATATTAAGAGCCCTCTTCTCCCATAAACTACATAAACAGAGGCACTCTGAAAAATGGAGGTAGTTTTTTTTCCCTGGCAGAGAAGGAGTTTTACTCTTAATTCACAATGAAACTTTGTGCTGGGGCTGAGCGTGGCACTGGGCTCATGCCCAAAGGCACTGGGCAGGCAATGGTGGGGCTGGGGCCATGTGAACACCCAGCTCAGCTGCAGACCCTGCTGGGGTTTGCTGGCACAGAACAAGCAAGGGGGATGTGGGACACTAGCAGGGCAGCAGAAAGAGCCAGAAGGGTCTGACCATGGCCCCGTGGCTGTGGGGATGTGAGCTCCCACTCAGGAAACCTCTGTCCATTGACTGCCAGATGCTGGGGATGGGGGTCAGAAAGGTTTGTGCTTCATGCCTGACCTGTCAGCTCTTTCCTTGCACATCTGCTGCTCATCGTGGCCAGAGAGAGAGCAGACAGGTCACCTCCCTGGCTGATCCAGGAGATCCATATGATTTGCATCGATTTTCTAACCCTATTTATGATAATAATGAGGTAGTGTGGAATTTCAGCCAAGAAAGAGATTCAACCAGGATTCCCTAATAAAAGCAGATTCCTGAAAGCTTTTAATCTCCCCTCAGCAGAGGGATGGGGAAGGCCCTTGTCAAGGACATTTGTGTGTGCTGGGAGGTGACACTGGCCATGGGAGTGTGTGTCACGGCAAGACTGAGGCATGTTCCTCTGCCTCATGTTCTCCATGACTTCTGCAGGACATCTCAGTGCCAGCAAAGGAATATGGGACAGCATCTGCAAAGGCTGTCCTTCCAAACCAAAGTCACTGCCCCCAGTCACCCTGAAGGAGAACCCACATAGAGAAGATGATAAAATCAGTGGAATCACTGATGTGCTCTGAAGGCAGTAAAGGAGATAAGAAGCAAAGCAGATGTTGCACATGAGGGGATGGTGCCTGCTGTGGTGCTGGGGCCAAGCTGTGCATGGCAGTGAACTCGGCAGTGCTGCTCATGCCACACACGAGGCAGGAAATCTCCATTTCATGCATCACTCACATTTTGTACCAATCCTGCAAAGTCAGTGCTTACACTTCCCAGAAAAGCAGGAGCAACCAGGAAGACTCTAATTGCTCTGGTTGTTGCTGTTGTGTGAGCTCCTGTTTAGGCTCATTGGGCACCGATTTTGTTTGCTTTTTGGTGAAGTTGCTGCTACTGGAGTGAGAAGCTGAATAAAAAGGCAGCCCAAGTACTCCAGTTCTTTGTTTTCTTTAAAATTAACTTTGCTTTTATCATATTCAGCTGGTGTGTAACACACAGATAATGCTGGTTTTGTCTGCACCCTGAGCAGAGATTATCAGCAGCACCAGCAGAGCTCCATTATGAGCAGGGCAGCCAGGATGGCCCATGGTGGCCTCTCTATGTCACCAGCCCACCCCAGCCATGCTGCTACAGTCTCCTCAGCACCAGGGAGTGATGCTGTGCCCCCACACACATTCTGCTCTTTTCTCAAACACATCTTGTCTTTTCTCACTATCAGCTTGAACAGCTTTGTTGGCCTTTTCCAGGCAGTGGTTACAAGTACATTGCCAAAAACAACCCTCAGAAAGGCTGAAAATACCCAAAGAAGCAAAATCACTAAAGACAAAGCACCTCCATCTCCAAAACTTTGCAATATTTCTTGTCTATCCAGTTACTGAAGTAAACAGCAGTTAGAAAAGCACTTTATCGCCATTTTCTGACTTCCTGGACAAATCTAATGGAAAGAGGGAACCACAAAGCATCACGTGGCATCAATGCCCCACAACAGCAGCTGTGAAAAATGAGTTGTGCTTCTCACCTTCCACAATCCCCTTTCCTCTCTTCACAGAGAAAAGAACTAAACTAAATAACTCCATGGCCCATTTACTCCCCACCTACCTGGGGCGAGGGGGATGTCCCACAGCCTGGCATGGTGAGAGGGCTGGGTCAAAGCTGTGTTTTCTGAGTGCCAGGAGTGCTGGGGGGAAGTCAGCAAGGAAAGAGGATTGTGTGTGCAGAACTATAGAAAAGTACCCTGGAATATCCGGCTGCTCTATCACAACACAAGTCAACACAGCACAATATGGTGGCCAGAGAAACCATGTGTAAAACCAACGACTTGCCCACGTGGCCTCACAAACCCTGCTGAGACCATGGGCACTGAGATGGCACCAGCTGGGTGAGGAAGCAGAGGAGTTCCCAAAGCTTTCAAAGAAAATCTTGGTTATTTCCAAGATCATAAAATCATAGGATAGGATGCAGAGATGGGCAACCTCATCTCCACCTGCCCAGGGGCAACTCCCCGAGTGGGCAGCAGAGCCCACCCTGCCCTACCCAGCCCCCTCCACAGGGCAATTCTTGGTGCCAGGCTGCCCTGACAAACACTGCCAAAGTATTTATTGCAAGTGCAGAGCCATTTTTAATTGAAAAAATAAATCCAATGCTCTGCATGGCCTCCCTTTGAACCTCACAGCAAGTTTCCACCAAAGGAGTCAGTTTCTATCCCAAAGGACACACCCAGAGAGCTCCTCTCCCTGCTCATTCCAGCTCCTCACCATTTTTACTTTTAACACCTAATTAACTCCTAATCCCTGAACTCCCAAGGAAATCCTGAGCTGTTTTCTCTCCCACTCCACAGCCCCCATGGCCAGCAGACACAAGAGCTGCTCATTCCATTTCAGCATCACCCTATTAATGATTTACCCACATTTACTTGCTCCACGTTACATCAATCCTTGTGCAACAAAACCTACTGAACTATAGAGGGTTTTATTCAAGAGCTGAGCTGGAAAGAGGAGATTTTGTGGGTAAGAACAACACTCAGACCCTGTCCAAGCCCCACTGGAGTGAGTGGCCTGGTCAAACCCCGCTCTGTAACAACGACAAACCAGGAAAACTAAAAGCATCCCCGGCCCCCATTAGGAAATGCCTCCTACGAAACAAAATCCTTATTTTGTAGGTAAAAATGATCGGAAGCAGAAGCCGAGGATAAATTTTTCCTTTCAGTTTTAATCAGGCTTCCTGTTGTAAAAGCTCAGCAGACAGTGACGCGAGACACTGCCTCCCAACTTCGCTTCACCTTTGCCGTTCCACCAGGGACGCCGTGTCAAGATTGTTCAGGTTTTTTGATGAGTGCTGCGTGGGTAACTAATGTGTAAATGCAGATACGTGGAGGAAGCGGTTTTGACAGTGATGTATTGCAACTGGTTCCACATGTCGGCGAGGGATGAGGGGCCGGGCACCTGGGGCTCGCTGCCACGGCACCAGCACCAGCACCAAACAGGCTTCAAACAGATCACAGGGCTTTAACTCCCCAATTAGAATCTTATTAAACAGCCATCGCTCCGGCTTCTGCCGCTTCTCTTCCAGGACGCCGACAAAATATCTCTGTGTGCTGTTGCTCACATTTTAATTTTAATTAAGGGGAAGATAAGCTGCAATGTGAAGCTCAGCATTAAGACCCTGTGGTCTGGCTGTCGATGGGAAATTCAAAAGCAGGCTGTTGAATGAGTCAAAATTAACCTTAGATTAATGCTCAGTGGTTTTTATATCATTGCACAGAAAAACTTGTGCATTGCATGAGGCAGAATCACAGAATCATAGATACCCCCTCATTGCTAAAGTAAATCTTGAAATCTCCGCAACAAATCCTACATTTCTCATGGAAAATCACAAGCAAGTAATGGATTTTCCCTGGATATTGGTGCAAGTTTCATTGGAGGCTGTTTTAAAGGCAAAGGTCTTGCATGCAACTGTAAAACTCACTGGGAACAGTCACTGGACAGCCAGGACTGGTGTCTGTCATGCCAAGGGCTGGGCACCCACTGGGAAATGCCAACACCTAAACTGTCTCCCCCCAACACTCACTGCCTCCATTCACTAACAAGGGAGGGCTTAAAATACAAATGTGCATTGAAAAATTGATGAAGTAGTGCAGTAAGAGCCACAGTGGATGTACAATGGATGGTGCTGAGGCCAAGGCAGAGGCAGAGCAGAGCCGCAGAGCGCCGTCACCTTGCGAGGAGCAGCGTTTAACCCAGAGAGCTGATAAAGTTGCTCTCGGCACGGCAGCGGCGTTTGTAGCTCAGCTCCAACATCAGTGTTTGGTCCAAAGGGAATTTTTTCAAACAACCTGTCTGTCTGTCTCCCTCCTCCTCAGACACGCAGCTCGGCACGGCGCTGCCAGGCTCTCGGGGGACCCCCCGGCCCCGCTCCCCGGCGGGTTTGATAGCGCTGAATCCATCCTGATAGCAGCCAGGCTGCTCAGCCCGCCACGGGGAGGGAGCCGGGGGCTGCTGCTTCCTCTAGCGCATCACTGGCTTGGGACAAGATGAATACAAGCTCCAGTGGGAGTGAGGAAAGGTGATGGGAATCTTGCTCCTTCCTTCCCACCACCCCTGCCATCCACCAGTGCCCTGCACGGCGCTTGGACCCCATCAGTGACCTCACTACAGGTAAACAGGGTGCCCACAGCCTGATGGGGTGTAGTGGGTGCTGTGTCAGTGGCCATGTTGCCTGGGGAGGGCAGACTGACCAGCCTCTGGTGCTCCTCTTGTTGGATTGTCACATTTATTTCTAACCTGCATTGAAATGTTCAACCCATAAAATTTTATTGCCAGCAGAGAAGACACTAATGAGCGGTGCCAGATACACAGGAGCCATAAACCATCAACCATCCTCTCTGCTCTTATCACAAACCTTTACTGGCCAGTTGTGGCTCAGCACAAACCACCCAGTGCCAGCCTGGGCTCTTCCCATCCCTCCTGGCCAGGAGGGAAAGTTCCAGAGCTGTTCTGACTGACCAGTAGCTTTTTCCAGTGCCACACTCTGCAGTGTCACACAGTGGGGAGGAACCAAAAGACCTTTTGCTTCACTAAAGCAGAAATTGATAAAAAATGGCCTTTTCCTGCAGTCAGTAGGGTGGGATGGGAGGGAGATGATACCAATATCTCACACTCGGCATGTTAATGTGCCACAGCAGCATCTCTCCAGAGGGCTGCAGGTGAGCTGATGGCAAGGGACTAGAGGATGGATGTCCTGCCTACTCCCAGCCCCACCAGCCACCGGGACATGTCTGGGGCTGCAGCTCAGCACAGAGCTGGGCAATTCAAGCCTGTGTGCAGAGATGCACATGGATGTGTGTGGATGTATCTGGGTGTGCACATCCCACCAGATGCCAGACCTTCTCCCCATGTTGTCCACCAGCTCTGGCTGTGGAAGGAGCACTTCATGTTCTGTTTTCTCAGAAGCTGTGTCTGGAAAATGCCGCCAGGCTGGAGCAGGGAACAGAGCTCACGGCGAGACACAATCCTGGGCAAGTCATTAAGTTGGTTGGGTAATTGCGAGGAATGTTAATTCTCTCTTCCAGGCTTTGTGGCTGAGAACAAGGGATGGTTTGCAACCCCCTCCCTGCTCAGGACGTCACACGCAGTGTGGGGGGGCCCAGCAGGTCCCTGCACACCTGGCAAACCATGAAATCCTACAGAAAACTCCCACTGCTGTGGGTGCACTGCTGCTCTGCACCTCTCCCTGCCCTGGCAAGAGGAGGAGGATTATGGTGAGACACACAAAGGGGATTAGATGGTTATTTTTTCCTCAGGAGACAGGTCCTGAATTAAAATCCACTCAAGTCAGCGGGGGGTTTCTAAGTTACTTTCCCAGCCTCAGGACCAGGTCCCCAGCTCTGCAGGCACCGCCTGAACCCAGCCCTTGAGGCCAAAACATGCCTTTATTTTATTTATGCATCCAAACCTTCCATTATTTTGATGTCCTTGTGCTTGCAGATGGGTTTGCTGAGTCTATAAGTGCAGGGGAGAGAATTAACACTGGCAGGGATGGGTGCAGTGCTGGCCAAGCTGTACCTGGGCTTTCCACCGAGATGGAGCCACACGTGGTGTTGCAGGAGGAGACCCACTGGCAGCTCCCCACCTCTCACACCCCTCTGGGGATGTGTTTAGTCTCCATAGTCTCCTGCCATGCCACAGGGACTGCTCTCCTGCCACACGTGGGAGAGGAAGATGAGGTTCAAACACGGGGCAGCAGCTACCGCCTGCAGGGCAGCAGCACTCAGAGCCTGACTCCACTGAAAGCCACCAAAGCACTCCCATCCCATTGATACCAGGCCCCACGCTGGGACTTGAACTAACAAATATTTCATGATCTGTAGGTGAAAATCTACAAACGAAAAAAGAAAGGACTGCGGGCACACAGCCTTCTGCCAGCAAAGTAGCAGTAAAAAGAGTTAAAGAGACACTAAGGAGGCACGGCCGCTTATCACAAATACTCTCCCGGAAAAATAATAATAATCATCAAAAATTGCATTTTAGGACATGGACGTTAAGAATATGCTGCTCTAAAATGTGCTCTTTATCTCCCAGACAGCAGGAGTGTGCGTGGTGCACTGGAGCAGTTGCTATGGTAATGCTCCTTATTGAGCAGCCACTAAACAAGTGCAGCCAGCCCCTCTGCACCGCGCAGCAGCAGCAGCAGCAGCAGCAGCAGCAGCAAAGGCCACGGGACTCACATCACACTGAGGGAGCTGCAGCCCCAGCACCCACGGGGGTTACTCCCTGGGCAGATGTTGGTGCTGCAGCTCCCGCACCCATGGAATGTGCCCTGAGGATGGTGGTGAGGGTGAGGGCAAGGAACACACTTAGGAACTGCTCTTCTGCTCAGGCTCCAGCATCGTGGAGGGGTAGGAGACCCCCACAAGTTCTCCCACAGTGTTGAGCAGAGCTGCTGTCCCCACCATGGCAACGAGCAGTGCCAGCCCCACTCCAACACCTGCACGGTGTGGAGGTAGACACCCACTGCCATGTCCTGGTGCTGGGGCAGAGCAAAGCTGTGGGAACCCAGAGATATTCCAGAAGGGTTGTGCAGAAGGACACCTCAAGCTCACCCCATAGGGACAGCCATGCTGCTCACATCTTCTGTGATGGCCAAAGGATCATCACCCTGGTCATCCACCTGCAGGGCAGGGAGCGTCGCAGCAGTGGGTTGTGCTCAAACTGAGTGTGGGCATATAAATATAGATACAGGTTTGTCTTTGTGTGTGCTGTGGGGGGAGCTCAGTCCTGCAGAGATGCCAGGAGGCCAAGGGCACTGGGCAGAAGGAGCTTTGGGGGATGCAACATCTCCCACGCCTCCCCAGACAGGACACTGCTGCCATCCCCACCACAACACCCTGTGACAACCCACGGTGCCCCATAATGTCACCCCCCCACAGCAGGGCCAGCCCTGCCCACTGCAACCCCTGCACCCACTCCTGAGCTGTGTAAAATCACTCTTCTAAAGCACTGTGACACAAGGAGGCCTCAAAACTAAGTTTGCATTCTGCCACCATTTCCAAAACTTGTTTGCAAACATCACATTTTTATTTTACTTGTTTAGGGAAAATTACACAATTCTTCATAGCACAGTTTAAAAATAACTCCACTATTAATGCAGGCCCTTTATTTAATCACTGGCTAATTTACTCCTGACAGAAAGTAAATTCCACTATTTTCTGTGAGGCTTTATGAAATTGCCATCATTTTTAATTAATTCTTAATTAAAATATATTACACCACAGCTTCTACCCATCTCTCTTGATATTCTAACATAATCAATTCAAGACCATTTACATATCATTAATTAAAAGCCTTCCTCTCTCATCCTTAAAATCATAATGAGGCTCTATTTCTCATTAGCAGCCTTTAAGGGATAAAATAACAATACAGACAAGAAGGAACAGTAATTTCCAAAACCTCTGCTCTGCTCTCACAGCCCCAGCCTGGCCAGTGCCCAGGTGGAAGGTGGTTGCCCACTGAACCCCCCAGTTTGTGGAAGGACAAAGTCCATGGCGTGGGGGCTGCTCCAAACCCTCCATCACCATCACTCACCAAGATGGAACAGCACTCGCTTGGTTCCCAACCCCAGCATGGGGTGAGGTGCACAGTGGAGGTGGTCTAAGAGCAGTGCCAGTGTCCCCAGGCTGAGGTGGGACACACGTCCCAGCATGGGCACTGCTCAGCCCTGAGGCACCTCCAAGGGGTGGCTCCTGCCACCACCAAAGGGACCTGCTGCACCTCACCTGCTTTGTCTGAAATGGCAGTGATCCCCCCCACAGGCAAAAATCCCCAAACTTTGAACAGTGAGAGGGGACACCAGAGAGAGAACCCCCAATTCACAGGCACTGATGCTTTCTAGGAGCTGCCAGTGTGAGGATGGGATCCATCCCAGTGGGGTGAGGCTGAGCCTGGGCAGATGGAATCAAGCAGAGAGCCAAGGTGTGTTTCATGCATTCACAAACCAGCTGTGATATATACTGCTGCAAAGAATTACCATTTATTGATAACCAAAGGTAAAAATTAACCACCTATTCAATGAGTCTCCTCCTCTCCTTGAAGTTTAAAACCACAAACGTTTCAGAAAAGATTTACAGCAACTCCCAGCTTTTAACCTGCCATTGACAGTGTTTGGGCTGCCAGTTGGGGAATGAATACAACTTCCACCCTGATTATTTTTTATGATTACAGGAAAATAAAATTTCATGGCGTCTCCCATGCCGTGAGCAGCCAGGACAATGAGAAGCCTCTTCTAGACTCCAGAAGTGGCTGAATTAAACCTTAATTTGTTACTACCTTTTTTTAATAGGGTTTATTATTCAGAGCAGTTGGGAAGCAGACCCTGAGTGGGGAAGGGAAGCAGAGCCAGTATCAGAGAGTGACAAAAAACAACACAAGTAATAGACAAAAAATCAGATCTGTGTCTGGGGGATGTTATGCAGAGTTATTGTCACCAACATTAACGATATCTAGGTGCTGCATATCAGGCAAATCAGATTTATATCACTGTCTTCTGCCAATTGCAGGTGCTCCACCACAACTTGTCAAGACAGCCTGTCTGAGTCTTCACACGTCAGGCGGAATCACAGCACTTGGTGTTTTGGTCTGTTGACAGCAATTTATTTTGATGTGTTGTCACAATACGGAATTCTTGGAGGCTCTGCACCACGGTGCCAGCCAGTCCTACTGTACTTCCCCGCTGCCAGATGCTACAGGTTTGGAGAGGGAAAAACCACTGACAATTTATAAAATACATTTAAAAAAAAAGAGGGAGGTTTTGTAAGTCTTCCTTCTGAACATGCCAGAGCTAAAATGTGCACTGTGAGCACAGCTCGGGGATTGGGAGCCCAATAGGACAGGAAGAGGCTTTGTGGGACACTTGGTCCTGCTCTGGAGGGAACCCTGACCCACACCTTCACACCAGTGGTCACACCACTGTCCTTGTCCAAGGAGCAGAACATTCCATTGTCCTGCAGAAATGAAGGGGTCTGTTCCTGTGGAAGGTGTCCATGTCCCACCTCAGTGTCCCTCAAACTCCCCCAAAGGGGTTGCCTTTCCCCAGGAGCACAGCTGGTTTTCTGGCCACATCCATTTTGAATCCTGAGCTACTTTTCTGGATGTGTAAATATTCTGATGAGGGTTTTTTCCCTGGCCCCACTGTGTCCTTCTCAGCTGTGCCCCCTCCATCCAGCATGAGGAGCGTTTCCTAAGGAGGAAAATGGGCCGATTACAAGGAAAAAAAGGAGAGAGAGAGGTAAGCAATAGTGGGGAATTCTTCTCAAGGACTGCTTGATTAGAAACAACCACATTCATATTCAAACCTTTTAGTTTGAAGTTGCCTTTCTCAACAAGGTGTCTCTGCGGATATTTGCCCTGCTTTGTTATGGGACTCCTGACACTTCTAATAGAGCTTCTAAATAAAAAAACCACAGTGCATTTGTACTGCCAGGCAATAACCTTCACATTTTACTCTTCATTCATAATGAAAATTAAGGGCACATGACCTGCATGCTAGGTGGCTTCCAGGACCACATGGAAGCAGATGCTGACAGTGTGTGGCAGCGAGCACCAGGGCTGTAAAGGGAGGGTGGGAATGCAGGTGGGGGCAAACAGAGCGGGCACCACCAGCCCCACGGCCACCTCCAGGGGCCAGCAGGGGAGGAAAGGGCTCCTGCGTGTAGTAAAAGCCACCAGAAAAATCTGCTTGTGATTATTTTTTCATTCAGAAATATGATACCATAAAGACACCGCTATTACTCTGTGTTTATACTGGAGGAGAAAAAAATAACTAATGCAATTTGATCCCATACAAAAGCACAGCGCTGGCGGGAAAGAAGGCTGTAATTTGACAATCAACCCTCACGGAACAAACCTGATGTGCTGAAATGTTTATTCCAGAAGAAAGACTTCCAGAGAACATTTCAGTGAAATGGGGTAAAAAGTAGAACATTGATATGAAAAATATCCCCACTCAGGAGACAAGTAGGAGCACGGTGCTGTGTGTGTTGGTGGATGGGCACCACGCAGCAATGAGCCAGCACAGCAGCTGCATGTCCCTGCCATCAGCCACACTGGCCACTGCTGCCAGGAGGGAGCAGGAAGGAACTAAAGCAATGGGAGAGCAGCAGCAGAGCTTCTTCAGCTGTCCTCAGCTTGTGTGGGGGACTGGAAGCAGGCACTGGGGCCAGGGCAGAATGTGCAGAAGGTGTTTGGAGGCCTCTCGGCTGGACTGGAGAGCTGGTCATGTTCTTGAGGAACAGTGAACCCTCACTGAGGGTACCAGGGGGCACCATGAGCATCTTTATCCTCCTCCACCTTCCCAGTGTCCTCTTCAGTTGGCTGGCACAGCTCAGCAAGAGCAGGAACAGAAGCTGAGCTGACAGCCTGTCTTTCCAGCACTGTGCTGGGATAACTGGTAGCTGCCCACAGAGAGAGAGCAGCAGCAGCTGGGCACCACTGGTGTGGGGTTTAGCTCAGAGCAGGGCTGGCTGTGCCCATGTCCCACTGCAGTGTGGTGCTGAGGCAGCTGAGACTGGCACAGCAGCAGCCAGAGCAGGGGGACAGGCAATGTTGGCCTCCTGAGAACTGGAAGAGCTCTGTGTGTGAGGGGGGTGTGAAAATCTGCACAAGTGTGGGAGACTGAGCAGCACCAGTAAGAGTTGGGCTGAAGACTCCATTTGGGCAACCTGCCACTTGCTCCTCATCTCCCAGTGATCACTATAAGCAAATGGAGTCAATGATGCGGACACCAATTAACACATGCCACTCCGATTTGCTTTTCTGTGCCATACTTTATTAAACATTTTCAGATGTAATTGAACAACATTGTTACACAATTAAGCATCACACAGTACCACACTTTAAAACAAAAGCTATGACAGTTCTGTACTCCATTAGCACTGTTAGATACTGTGTAATGTAGTAAGTAATTAAAAGCTAAAACTACACTGCTGTAACAATCCTAATCAGGCTCCAATTCCAGTAGCAATAGAAGTATATTAATTTTTTCAATATACTGCAAGTTCCTCAGCACACCCCTACAGAAACTACATGTTGTTGGCTCCAAGAATAACCAGAGACATCCTCTTTTCTACCAGGAGCCACAGAGTGACTGTGCCAGCCTGGCACCAGTGAGGAGGAGACCCAGGCATCACACCACAGGGAGGTTCACACACCAACCCCTACCACTGGCCACTGAATGTGCAGGAGGTGGAAGTGCCTCCACCCATGTCACCTCCAGGAACACTTCCAGCCTCTGTCTCTCAGGATAAGAAAATGTCAGCACCACACTACACAGTGCTGCAGCACTAGGTGTAGTATGTGGCTGCAGCACTCACCTGTCTCTCTGTACCCCTGGAGATGGTATTTTGTCATCCACACAGCCCAAATACAACCCACTCCCTGCCCACTGTCCTCCCAAACTCCAGCTCCCTAAGAGCCACCAGCTGAACTACAGTTAAACTCCAAGCAGCCAGAGAATGGGATGAGGACAGAAACAGTGTAAGGGAGGCTCAAAAGAAGGGTGAAACACAAGGGCTGCAGAGAAAGTCTGCACCTGCTACAACAGGAATTTCTAAAATGACTTCATCTTTTAAATGTGAGATCTGAATGAATTCCCAAGAAGTTGTGTCACCACGGGCCTACTGCAAACACTTGGGATGGGGAAGGGTCAGCCCCGTAGGCAGAGGACATCCTTCTGCCCCAGCAGGGAGAACATGACCCAAAACACAGAGCATGTGCCCATCAGCTCCCCCCAGCAACTGTAAATGCAGCACTTAGCAGCAGCATCTGAGTGCAGACACTCAACCACCCAAATGACCTTTTTCCCCTTCAACAGTCTTTTTGAAGCAAAATTTGTGGTGAAGGCTTCTTGCTTAAAGAATATATGGGCTTATGTCAAATACATCAGCCCAGGGACTGATAATTGCCTGGGCTTTGAAGGCGCTGGGGCAGGCACCGAGAATAAAACGGTAAAGGGAATGCAGTGGTTATTTATTAACTTTAGCCCCCAAAGCTCTGTTATAGTCCCAAATCGCAGTCCTACTGGCATGAGAGGCCACTGAGGTGGAAATCTCTTAACAGCTGCCTCTCCTGCTGCAGAGCCTGAGCTCCCCTCTGGTGCCAAGCCAGGAGGAGGTTTTAACGCTCGCCAGAGGGATGGAATTTAATGTGGCCCATAAAAAAGTCATGTACTGCCCTAAAAAAAAGTTCAAAATCCAACAACACCCCCTTTTTCATCCAAGGGCTTCAAAAACAAAGTCCTTACCTGAATTCTATCCTCTCCTGAGCTGGTGGCACAGGGCAGGACTACCACATCTCCCCCTGTGCCCTCCCACGCCTGCTGCATGCTGCACAGCTCCCACTGGCCTCGCTGACCCCACTCCTAAAGAAGTTTGGAGATTATGCCTTTAGGCTTAGATGGGACTTAAGCTCTCCCTTGGCCTTCCACCAGCACCGGGTAGGGGAAACACAAACAGGAATCAATGAAACCACCCCAAGTAATGAGGGAAGCAGCCACCCTCACTCCTGAAGGCAGGAGATGCGCTGGTTTTTAGAAACACAGCCACAAAATCTGTGCTGCCGAGCATGTTGTTTGATGTTGTCTATTGTCAGGGAAATGAGAGGCACTGGGGATTTGTGTCATTAAGGAGGAAGGATGAAACATCTCCGAGCCGCTCGCAAGGACGGGCTGCTTCTGATACAGAAAACATACACTTGGATATAATTTGGAGTGCTGCTGGAAAGCAGCCTGCTGGCTTGGGGAGGGTTGTTTTATGCTCGTTGAGTCTGGCTTGTAGAGAAGTTGGTGGGGAGGAGGGCTGGAGAGGAGCCTCGCAATTACTCTGAGCTCCACCCAGCTGAGCTGCCATCAGCGCCTTCATAATCCTGCAGCCCAACAGCTTTCCCGACTGCAAGCTGTCTGGGTAATTGCTAAGCTGTCTGAGAATTACTATTGAACTCTGTCCTTTTTTATCTCCCTGACTGACTACTATTTGTTATTAGTCCAAGTAATAATAATATATTAATGCACATGCTTAATATACAGAAATACATGTTTGTGTGGGAGCCGCGCTGCACTCTGCACCCCGCGGGCTAGGAGAGAGCTGGGAAGGGAGCGAGAAGTCAGACAGGGGAGCAGCTATCAGCTTCCACAGCACCCTGTGCTTGGGACTCGGGAATTCCCCCACAGGAAAAGCTTGGAACTAACTGGCAACGATGGAAAAACTCGAGGAATTTCTAAAATCAGCCCAGAGTGAGTATCGCTGCACCCTCATCTGGATGCAGGATGCCAAAGCCTCGCTGCTGAGGAAAAATGCTGCCTGTCTGCAGGGGCCACAGGAGGAGAGGAGCAACAGGGAATGGCATCCAGCACCAGGTCAGGCACCATCACCTTACAGCTCCTACTACTCCTGCCTGGGGACATGCACCTCCGTGGAAGCCCCTTCCCCCCTTTGAGTGTGCTGAGTCCCTCCCAGAGCTGCCCCCATGGAAGCACACGCATGAGGATCACCTTTCCCATGTGGGGTTGAGAGAGTGCAGACCATTTCTCTGCTGGTGATGGTCCCAGTCTGGACCCACCTTGTGCCAACAAGGCCCTGGGGTCAGGCACTGGCAGAGCTAAAGCTGACCTAAAATAAAAGGTTAGATGTCACAGATGGATGTAGGTGGACAAAAGTAGAGCTCTGCTGATGTCAGTGTACCCTAAGGAATCTGCTATCTCACTTGTGGCCAAGTAACTTCCAGTAACACAAACACTCATAGGATGTAACAAATAATATTGATGTGCACCTGCCAGAGGTTGCCATTGGCAAAGGGATGACCACACCATCAGAAGCTGGTGTGATTTTTTTTTCCTTTTTAAATGAAAGCTGTGCAAGTTGACTTCAGAAGACAATGCTGGTTTTGTTGATCTTGACACAAAGGCAGGGAAATGCCCTGACTGACAGGGTTAAGCATCATCCTCCTCTGACACAGCTCCTCACCTCACCCAGAACATGTGGGAGAGCAAAAGGCACAATGGCACGGGTTGATGAGTTTAATTTATTATTAGCAAAACACTAATCAATAATCAAAATCAATTTTTCTTCCTTTCCTTCTATGTTTTATGACTATCTGTGGTGAAGAAAAAAAAAGAAAAATTATCTACACTGTCATGAGCTATTCTTTTAATTCCCACCTGCACACGGTGAGAGTTACAGAGGGAGCTGTTGATGACCCAACAACAGCCACTTGTGAAACCTCATCTAAAGAAGAATCATGAACTTATTTCTCACATTGTGACATTTTTCTTTTTGCCAAGACTTTTGTCTCCCAGACAGGGCAAGATTCCAGAATCGTGTGATCATCCCAACCACTGCACCCTGCCCCTAAATGTGTATTTCTAGGCTTCTCATTTGTGAAGGTGTTCCTCAGAAAATAGCACAAACTCATTTTTTTAAGGAATGTTAAATTCCAGGCTAATTAAAATACAAAGCTTTACCCACTGCTATTAGCAATGACTCTTTTGATGTGGTTCTTACAAGTGCTCACTCTGAGATGTGGTTTCCTTTCAGCACGATTCCAGCCCAGCACAACTGCCATTTGCTTCTCAAATCAGCCGCTTCGGCGACAAACGGCTCCTCCACGAGAGGATCCAGTGGCAGAGCTCAGCATGTTTGTGGAGTATTTTGGCCCGGAGCCAAACCCCTGTGTCACTGATCAAAATTCTGGATACAGTCAAATGAGGAAAAAAGAAAATACTACAAACCCCATCTGTTAAAGCTTCCCCGTGGCAGGGCTAAGGGTGGTGTGAGATCCTCTTCATCCTGCCCAGGCAGGGAACATTTCCACAGCTGTGTGGCCATGATAGATGGGCTGCAAAGCTGGCCCAAAACCAGCAAAATACATGAAGTTTTGATTACAAGCTGCAGGTGCCCAGTGTCCAGCACCTCCTGGCAGCACAGGGCAGCAACCAGCTCTTCTTGGGGAACCTGCAACACTGCCAGACCTCCAGCCAATATGGAAGGTCCCAGTTACTGATGGATTATTAGATAAAGTAACTTATATGATTTTTTTAAAAGGAATACACAATTTGTATTCAAATATTTCCCTCTGCAGGCTCCTTTCAGCACAGAAGCAATGTAACACATGCTTTCTTTTGTAAACAGTGCTTCAGAACAATCACACAATAATTGTTCAGTCCAAACCAAACACCAAACCCCAATGAAAATGAACAGAAAACAGAGCAGCAAGGAACAGCAGGCAGAGTCCTTGTGCCATTAGAGGCAATTCCAATCCAAAATAAAGCCTGCGAGGAGGAAGGTGCTGTGTGGGGATCTCCCCCTCACTTGTTGTGCTGTTATTTGCACAGTTTTAATAGGATTTTTCTATTAATATGTGACAAACCATGAAATTTTATATTTTCACCATGACCAAGCCATGAAATTTACCAACTTTGTCCGTGATTTACACTGGGTCATAGTTACAAGGTCTGCTATGCCTCTTAACTAAATAACTACTGAAGCTTCCCCTTTGGATAGAATGAGGAATTTGCCTATAATTAAAGCAGGAATCGTTAACTGCCGGCAGTAAAAGTTTACGGCGTTGTTTGACAGTGGGGAAGAGAAGGCAGTAAAAGCTCAGGATGCCGTGTCTACCTGCGCTTCCCACAGCCCCCAACAATGGGGTTATATCTCCTGGCATCAGGGAATCAGTCTGCAATCAGGTAATGAAATATGCACCAGCCTTTTCCCAGAACCTTTGACAAATCACACGCAATCCTAAATCTTCATAAATCACGATTAAAGACAAGTATATCATCACCAAGGCATATATCTTCCCATGCCTGACCCAGAGACTAATGAGAAAAGGCCTAGACTATCTCATCTGATTAATTAATTCAAAATGTCTGCTGTTATTCAAATGTGAGGCTGGTATTATTTGAATAACACTTGACAGCAGTGCCTGAAGATATCATTTCTGATTTGTGAAGCTGCTGCTGCATAACTGATGATAGTTTATGAAAATGTTCCATCGAAAGCTGCTTTTCTTGGCACAACTGCGAAGGATTTTCTGGAGAGAGGGCTGTGTCAGAAGCTGATGTTGCTAACATTGTCAAATATTTCCAAAAATCTGTAACATCTTGGAAGCTCTTTTTTCCTGAAGCTTCGTGTGAATATTAGTTTCTTCGTTCTCTGGGATTAAATATCTTAATACATGTTTGCAGCACAGCCAAAGGCAGCTGAATTGGACCCTTTCCATACCAGCCCATGGGACAAAGCCAGGGAAAGCTCTGAGAGCCAGCCCTCCCCTCACCAGAGCTGTTTCCCTTCACCTCTGCACTCAACTCCTTTCTTCCGAGGGATATTTTTTAAAGCCAGCAAGGGTAAGTCCTACAATTCCACAATCAGATGTGCATGGGCATTGATTCTGTAGGAAAAGTCACATCAAAGTGTCTGGAGCAGAGCACAACACCCACAGAGGAGGTAAAGTGGAACCTCCTCATGCTCCAAGACCTGAACAGAAACCACAGTGCCCACACCAGGACCTGGCTCTGAGAAGAATTTGTCTGCCTGGATAATGTTTCAAACAAAACTTAGAGCTCAAGGGTCTGTTATTAGGAATAATTTAAATTACAACTCTATACCTATTTTTGAACAGTAATCTTCATTTTAAACTTCTCCTTTTCCAGAAGATAATAAAAATTTGCCTTTTATTCTAAATATACCAACCCACAAAATAGCCACAATCCATTACAACCCATTTTTTTCATTAGTGGGATGTGAAATGTGAGGCCAGGCTCGTAACAGTCCTACAACTGTGCTATTGCAGAGCTGTGTAGCCATAAGCACTAAAAGAGAGGATGTAAAATGTATGGTCTAAAACGAATATAAATCAATCATTATGACAGAAGTAGCACTTATTTGAGAGTCAGAAGTGAACAAAATACTCTGTGTCAGCAAAATGTCTCCTGTCAAAACCTGCTCTTTAAAATTTCACTACAATGTGCTGAGACAAATGTCCTTTGCAACTCTGTGTAAGGAGGCATGTTCTAAATCTTCATAATTCAAACCTTCCCTGTTTTCAGGCACAAAAGCAAAGCTGTAAATGCTTGTGTATTCCTGCTGGTGAAGGAAACACCATGCTGCCAGCCCGTGGGAAGTGTCAAACACTGATGTCTCACCCGGCCAGGACAGAGGGGAGACTGCCCTTACCTCCTCCACCCACCAGGAAACGCTGGAGATGCATCAACAGCTTCATCTGCTCTGCTCTTTCCTTACCAGTGACTATGAAGCTCATGGAGGTCAAACTGAAGACCAGTCAACAAGGACCTTGGCAAGTACCAAGGTGAAGTTTCTCCATCTGCCCCATCTACAACATCTGTCCCTGCTACAACCCACCAGGCAGTGGGACAGCCCTGGAGGAGCTGTGTGACTCGGGATCCTCTGGTTACAGCCATGATTCTCTTCCCCCACAGCTCTGCCAAACACCAGCCAAAGGTACACATCTCCCCGTGCAGAGATCACAGAATCTGAGAATGTCAGGATTGGAAGGGACCTCAAGAGATCACCAAAACCAGTCCCCCTGCCAGAGCAGGAACACCCAGACCAGGTCACACAGGAAAGTGTCCAGGCAGGTTTTGAATGTCCAGAGAAGGAGACTCCACACCTTCCCAGAGATGCTCAGCCTAGAGCCTCTCCTTTTCTCCACACCCTCCTGAACAGACCAGTTACCTTGGATTAAATTCTGAGTGGTGGAGCCTGGTTGAATCTCAGCGAGTCTCTGGACTGGCATTGTCTTTTTTCCTCTCCTTTACTCCTCCCCAAAGCACGACAACTCCACACAGATGTGCATCCTGTGCATCCTGTCACTTTCCCCTCTATAAACAGAGGGGACAGAATCAACTCCAGCTCCTTCTGCCTGGCTCGGGATGGCAACACAAGCTCATCACTCTTCAAGGGGCTGCACTTTATGCCAGGCTGCCACTACTTTAACACCAATAAAATCCCAAATGTAAGACTTCAAAAGGGTAAATGATTACGATTTATGCTGTCGTACTTATGAAAAAGTGACCTTCTCCATTTTGGAAAGACTCAGAAAACACACGTTGCTCTTACAAGTACATCCCACACTGCTGGGAGTGTGCATAACAAAGGTTTTGATACTCATTCAAAAGAAAAAACATTAATTTTTATCAATCAAATATTTTAAAGAGGACCCAGTGTGCCACAACATCGCAAAAGGCAGCAGTAAAGGTCTAGAATCTATTGCAATTGCTACAAAAATCAAAGCCTAGAAGAGAGGAGAGGACAAAGGCAAAGCAACAGCTACTTGAAACAACCTACTCCAACTCAGGAGTCTATTCCTCCAACCCTATACATTAGAAAATCTTTTTGAAGATTAAAAATGCATAAAAATCAAAATTGACATTTATTTCCTGCAAAACAATCTATTTTTTTCCAGGGATAGTTTTTTTTCCAAAAGATGATAAACTCCTTCTCCCTATGCTGTGCCTTAAGACATCATGTGCTTTTATCCTTGAGCAAAATAGGAACCAGCTTCCAGGCTGACAACGCCAAGAACCATGACAAAATGGATTATTAATGAGAAACTGATCTCCAGAACTCTATTAATTTATGTCTTCCTGTCGGATCCCAAAGATGTATCAGCCCTCTCACTCAAAGAAAAAAATGCCAACAATGTACTTTGTTTTAAAGTTCTGCTTAGATGAAGAATTCATTATCCAAAGCAGTGTTGTGTTATTTCAGTCTCCTTGTAGAATAAAGATTCTTTATCAAATAGCTCAGAAAGCCGCTGACAAGCACGAGGATCTTGCAAAATATATTTACATCAAAAATGCAATGAGGAATCTTGGATTTTTAGCTTTTTTTCCCCTGTTCTCAGCAACACTCCTGGCTGCCTTCTGACCTGTCAGCACTCTGGGAAGGAAGACCATGAAAAAACCTGAGAGAAACCAACCCGAGAGCGAGCTTTTAAAATTCTTAATTACACTAATTATTCCACTGCACAGCGAAACCATCTAATGCGTAAACGGAAGAAATCGGATTTCTTTGTTGAGCACAAACAGCAAATGTACACAAAATAGCCTTTTAAGCCTCCGTGAAAAAAAAAATCTATCTAATCTATGCTTATCATAATATTTATGAAATAAAAAGCGGCGAGGAAGAATTGCCATAATGTACTCTGGGTGACCTCTGCTTTCCAGAGAGAATGAAAACAGCCTTTTGCTTTTCAATCCCCATCAAAGTGGAGTTAAAGGAGGGACAGCATTCCCTTGCTCGCTGCCATTAATCATTGCTTTCTTCCAGCAAGTGCGTATTAATTTCTGTCATCCCAAACATCATCGAGTATTGTTACAGCCCCGCTCGCTCCTCATTCACCACCAGTTGTTACCAGTTTCCCTACACCGAGCAGAGACAGGGTGAATCGTGTGGATTTCAGTGTGAGAGGCCTTTATCCCTGGGGTGCTGACACCAATTAAGCCATTTCAAGAAGAAAGGCGAGCAGGCGCGCAGTGAGGAGAGCTCGCCCCCAGCCCTGCCAGGGTGCCACCGCACCAAACCCGCACAGGGCTGCCACATCCTCCCCGCACACCCCACAACCCCTCTGCTCCCCAACAGCCTCCCCGGGTAGGAAAAGGCTTCAGGAGAGAACTGCAACCACCGCAGCCTTTCCGCCGCGCCGTCATTCACCCTGCCGAGCCGAGGCGGCGCTGGGGGGACGAGCTCCTGTGCTGAATTCCAGCCCGAGACGCACACACCGAGAGACAAATGGCAAGGGGATTAGCTCTGCAATGTAACAAACACCCAAATACGAAAGTGATCCGAATCTCCCAGAGCTCCAGCGACGTGGCAACGGCGTCCCCGCGCTGCTGCCACCGCATCGCCTTCGCCTTGGGAGCCCGCGGGATCCGCACGGCGCGGAAAAGTTCCCGCACATCCTGCGGATCAACACGTTTGATGAGTTTAATTAATATCATCTGTACACTGGTGAAGCGTGCCGAAAGATTTATCAAACTCCCTGGCAATACTGTTGATTTTCTCTGACCGCTTTAGATCCAATCACTCTCCAGCTTTTAGACATTTACATCTGCTTTTAAGTTTTTATGGTTGCCTGTTGGCAGGCAGCAAAGTGGAGCTGTCGATGCTGCTGCAGAATAATGCAAGGTTTGTTATGAATTAAATATTAGAAACCTTAACGCAGCGGCCAATAAGAATTATTTGCCTTATTAAAGCAGCAGAAGACGCTGATTAAATTTTCATTGCATTGCAGTCTTTTTCCCATTTCTGCTTTCAATTCATCATTCTAATGTATGAAAGCCTCGCCGAATAATGGCATGGGGACTTAATTTCTGGAATGCAAATATGGCAAAGAAAATACCATAAATACCCTCCCAGAAAACATTAAACAGTCAGTTCTAATTAAGTGAATACTAACTAAGTAAATATTCTCTTAAAGGAAAAAAAAAAATAACTCAAGATGTCAAGAATTCCAAGAAGGAAAGCGCTAGAAAGGGAGGCGCGCAGGAATTACGTGGGGCTGTGATTAGCTGGATTTCACAGGACTGAGCTGAGTGTGTGAAACAATCCAGTTTTGAGACACTCGAGAAAATGTTTGTATTTATCAGTGAATATCAGAAGGCACGGGGCTGTTGTGATGGACTGAGGTGCTGTGTGTAGGCGCGGTGGTGCGTGACGGCCGCGGCCTGCCCCGACTCATCCACATGTGTTACTTTTATAAAGCAAAACATTTTAATAGCCCTCCGTTTGCTGGGAAGGCAGCCCCCTAAAAATAAAATTATTTCAAGGGAAAAAATCTGACTGCCTTCTCATGACAACAAAACTGTGAAAGGGATTTGGAAATGGTGATTGTACATCTGTGGGGGGCTGAGGGAAAAGGGTCAGACAAAACCCCGCGTCCTGTGCTGAAGGTTGTTCACGTTTCTGCCTTAATGTGCACAGGGAAGAAAATGAACTTCAAGTATCCATTTCCCCTAGAGAAAATCTCTTCCCTGAAACTCTGCAACTAATGAAATGGGGATCTATAAATAGCAGCATCATTACCATGAGAGCACTTGCTTTGTACCGGTCTCTGCGTCTGACCCTCTCTGCACTAATAACCAGCAGACTTCAATACAATTCCTCCCTAGGATGATCAATATTAGGACAGTTAAAATGTGATGTACATTTAAACCAAGGAGTATATTTACTCACAGGCATGCTCACCCCTGAGCCCCTCCCACACTCTCCTGCTCACACTCACACCCCCATTGTCTGACGGCTCTGGAACTTCTCTGTGACACTCCAACACTCACAATGTGACAAGACAAAAGCCACGACACACCTGAAACCTGCCCTGATGAAACCTCTCGGTGCCACAGCCTTACTCCAAACGTTACCAAACTCTGCCTTCAACTGCTGCAGGCAGGAAGGGAGAGTTTCCCCAGCTAACGGCAGGCTTTGGGAATACACTTCCCTTCCAGGCAACAAACAACATCCTCCAATGGCAACAGATCGCTACAAAAAGTTAAGCAATATTTAATTCTGCTCTTTGTTGTAAATCAAACTATCCTAAAAGATACTGCAGTTTGGGAATCCTGGGAAAAAAGGAACTATTTATTAGGTGTCTATGGAATATTCTGCTACTGCAACGTGATTTATTGATACTGAGATATTTATGCTGCCCTTCATTAAAGGTAAATATTCAGTTACATTTGCATCTCCCACATACAAAGAGCTCAATTGTTCTGCTAATTTC
>VZTY01016230.1:1318-11318 GCA_013400935.1 Turnix velox | reverse complement strand
TAATACACTGACATCCAAGAATTTATGTATATCCAGTCCATCATTTAATTTTCAGACGTTCAATTTCTATACTTGGTCACAGTCAAAAGGTCAAGAACCAAGGAGTCAATAAGTTCCCAAGCTCCATATCGATATCGCGTCACTGCCCTAACAAGTGGAGAGGAAGCAAGAAATAATTCACACAAAAAATCCTCAGCTGCAGATGGAAGGTAAAATGTCCCCCATTGTCCCACACCAGTGCTGGGTGCCCAGCGAGCCCCCAGAGCACCCTCAAGCCTCAGGGCCCCTACAAGACCCCACGACCAGCACCAGGCTTCTCTTCCCTGCTGCCCTCCTACCCAGCACAACAAAGGGAAGAAATACGAGATAGAAATCCTGCCAGATCCCACTCTATTTGAATAACAAGTGAAATCCTAAAAATACCTCCACTGCATGTTATTACCAACTGTATGAGCGGGTTTTATAGTGACAGGGCTGTGCTATAATTTCTGAGAAAACCTCAGCATAAAGCCCCATAAACTCAACCACTCCTGTAATGTATCACCTTATCTAGTGCACAATCATTTCCACAACTTTTCATGTTAGTATAATTTGTTCAAAAATGATAATAAATACATCCTTGGAGTCAAATAAGAATCATTGCACAATCTCCTGTAACTTGTTCTTAGCGGTGACAGTTAATCAAACCACCAGGATCTAGCATGAAAGAAAACAAGGAAACATTTGGGTGTTCTGTAATTACAAACCTCACTAAAAGCACACTTTTGTCTTTAATCAACAAATATATGAAAGAAGGCTTTAAAAACCCTTTCAAGTGTGCCATTCAGCCTGCCAACAGCTCCCTCCACAGCAAAGCAGCCATCCCATCCAGGGTGTCTCTGCTCTGAGAGAACAGAACTATCCATCGAGGCAGAAACCCCCAAATCCTTTTGCTAAAGTCTAACCAGGAATTAAAAAAAAACCAAACAAACCCAAACATTCCTAATTGAAGCCAAGAAAAAGAGAAGTCTGAGGAAAGCCTCATCTCTGCATCTGCAGGAGGTGACTCCACTTAGGCTCACCCTGATTGGAATGCAGCGGAGACTGTAAATAGTGCTAATAGATGACTGGGGTAACAATTGTAATTACACCAAATACTTGTTCAAATGGTTCCTTTTCAAGACACAGCCCCCACCCGACAGAGACTTCACCAAAAAAAGCAGATGGAGAACATTCCCGTTTTAAAGGCAGGAAAAGCAAGCCCTTTGACTGCCCTTGGGGAAGCCAAGCCCCAGGTGAAGGTAAGCTTCGTCTTCCCAACCCACCAGCAGCATCCAACCCCAGAAATGTGGAGCTTTCACCTCCACGGGGCCCGCGGGTACTGAGAAAGTGGTGGTTGGCCACACAACACTTCCATGACTGAGTTCTTTTGTTCAGGACTGTGAAACTCAGCGCTGGCAGCTGGAGCCCAGCAAGCTCGCTTCAGCTTTCTGGGAGAAGAAATGATTTTGCAGCTTCAGGAGACTTCACCATCTTCCCAGCATCAAAACAGATCACTCCGACAGCTCAAGTTTTGGGGTATAAATTTCTGATAGGGTTCTTTGGGCAAACCAGTTCGGGAACTGCTGGAAACTGAGGCCAAGCAGGGACATGGTGGTTTAGATGAAAACAGCACTGGGGACGTTGGGAGGCGAGGGCTGGCAGCTCCCACAGGGGCCAGGGACCCGCAGCACACGTGCCACTTGTCCTGCACTGACGTGAAAGCCCCCGTGGCTTCGAGGAAACCGCCGTGGTTTGTGTCTGATGTGGTTCATGTTAAAAATTCCCCAACAGTGATAGACTTCAGCTGCCAGGATCAGGGAGAGCATGTGCATCTGGCATGTGCGGCCCCCGCACCCAGCCCTGGGGCATTTTTTTTTTTAATCCTTTTTCCTTTCTTTTAAATAACTATTGGGGCTCATAAGGAGCACTGTCACTCCCACGCTACTCCCCATTGACTTTGCAACAAGGAGTTGCAGAGAAGATGGGCACACAAACAGGCACACTCTGCAGGCACTCAGGCACAGAGGATGAGAGAGGCTCGGGTCGGGTTTGCTTTGGTTTTATTTTTTGATTAATTTTTGTTCAATTTCCAGAGCCACTTCTCTGATATTTTTTAAGCAGTATTATAAAAAGCAAACTAACCACAAAGCTGTAGTAAAGCAGCTCCGAGGCTGAATAAAAACCATATGCACACACACACAAAAACCACACCAGGAAAATGTGAACTAAACCAGAAACTCTCTTCTTTGAGCCATCATGGAGAGTCCTAATACAGCAGAGGTCTCAGCACAGTGATCTTCTGTATCATATATGCTAATAAATAGGTTCAATGAGTTGAGTTAAGGGCAGAGTTTAACTATTAACTCCAAATTTCCTCACTCTTATGACTGTAAGTCAATCCCTTAATGTTACTTTAACACATATTCTGGCAGTTGGATAAAATCTATGGTCAATATTAGAGCCCTTCCTTCAGACAGGAAGGCAAATACACGTGTGATTTGCATAAGAAATGATGGGAAATGCTGGGGGCGAGCGGGGGTGATGGATGTCCGAGACCCCATCGACCCTTTGACTCCGGCTGGTGGGGCCCTCATTAGCCCAAAGCCAGCACAAGTGGCACAAATACCTCCACGCAGCCCCCAGCTCCCGGCAGAGGAGCCGTCAGCAGCCAGGGAGGTTAGAACACAAAGCTGTAAGATATCACTGAAATAATAGCACAAAAATCAGATGACACAAAGAATTCTAATACTTTCCTTTTGTTAAGATACAGTAACTGAGAATACAATGAAATTCTTCATGTTCACTATCTCCCATTAGATCAATTAATATTCAGAGAAAGGCTTTAACATGAAGTTTAAATAATCATAGAAGGAGAAAAAGAACCACCAATGTTCTAGAAGCTTCTCTAGACCTTTCAATCAATTTTATTTATATGCAAAACCAAGAGAAACTCAGAAAAAACAAAGCTCCTCCTGATGCTAAAGCTCTCAATTTACTGACAGGCAAATGGCTTCATGCTGCCACTTAATCTCATTTCTTGCATAATGCCCTCTAATTAGCATATCAAAGTGAATTAATACTTCTAGGGCATTAGCAATGGGAAAATCTGCTCCAGGCTTCACAATAGCAGTTAAGCAAGAGCCAAGAAATCCTCAAAAACACCACAAACCACTTTGCATTGCAAAACTGTTCAATTTATTTATCCTCTCTCTCTAAACACTTTTACCGCACACTGTTTTACTACTGTTCACCAAACAAAATGATAATTGCCAAAGTTACCAGCATCTGTAAAGCCTGTTTAGAATCTTAATTTAGATTGTGTACTTGAACATCTCGAGATGCTTTCATTGACCCCATCATACACAGCGGGACAGACTGAAAAACCCCCTTGTTCTTCCCCAAAAAGAGAAAAAAAAAAAAAAAAAGGCAGGCTGGATAGTATTATTAAATTCCATTTCCCACTTACAATAAATAATTATAAATTAAATAATATACAAAAAAGCCACCTGCTCGACAAGGAGGAATGAGAGATTGGCTTTAAATGTTGATGCATGACTTAAGTATAGCAAGAGGTTCTGACCTGTAAACACATGACACAAACCCACCCCCGTCCCCAATGATTGATGTGTAGGACACAGATATTCAGTGATTCAGAGACTGGGACAAGTTCATGTGATGCTGCAACATGCACCCAACTCATCCCTGACAAAAGGATCTGAAGTGAAACACCTCAAATAGAATAGAATTAAAGTAAGTGCATAATGATTTTTACTATGTGCTTTTATGCAAAACATGGATATTTTTATGCAATTCTTGAAGCCATAAACAGGCTGCAGCTGTTACAGTCAGACATCAGCCTGTCCCTTCCCTAAAAAAAAATATTCTCAGAATCTACTTTCCATCACAGGCCACTTCGCAAAATATAAACTGGAAATTATAGAAGGGGATTACAAAAACCTGAAACTTCACCATCTTAGTGCTCTCCATCAACCTTTAAAAAATTAAAGTAACCTTAAGAGAAAAAAAAAGAAAAATAACCCAAGCCCTCAATATAGGTCTCTCCCCAAAGCCAAGGAGAGGGCTGAGCAAATAACAAAGAGCAGGAGAAAATGCGGGGTCAGGGGGTTTTATATTTCTGTTTGAAACATGGAGAAAAAAAAAAAAAGCATGTGAATAACAAAATAAATCATAATGGATATTTATCTCGTACTTCCTAAAGCATGTGCATTATTAAAAATACAGAGAACTGAAGTGCCAGGTTCCATCCCATTTCATATTTAATTCCAGAGCAAAAGCAGTGCTGTGGAGGAGCCCTAATGTCCAGCTGAGCAGCACAATTCATCTGTTTGGCTGATGAACTGCTCCAACTTTATAAAAGCATGAACTACAAGAGCTGACAGAAACTTTAATAATTTATATTAAATATTGATGTGAATTATTTACCCCATTCATACCTAAAGACATGAATTGCCTACCAGAGAAAAGCAAATGTGACAAAAGGTCAACACGCTGGTGAGAAAAGGCAGGCGGTGTCAGGCGTGTGTTATCTGAACCATGCTGATCACCTTGATAAGCGAATAGCATTAAACATGACTGCTGAGAAAACAAACAAAGCATTCTTCTCAGGGTGTCAGCCCGGGCCACAAACAGCTACAGCTCATTCCACCGGCGAGAACGGGACAGCGGGACCCCGCGCGGGGCCGTGGGGCTGGCGCGGCACCGACTCCGCGCTCACTCCCACCCAGGCTCACCCGACCCTCACACATGGGATGTGCAAGGAATTGAAAAGCAGCTACAAATGGGGGACAGATACAAACTGGACTCTGACACCCCACGATGTAATTATTAATGGGACCTTCATATGTATTTAAATATCGTGTTGCATCTGTAACAGTTTAGTACCTCTAATTCTGCTTGTATTTGTCTGCGGTAGACAGCAAATATCATTATATTAATGCTGCACACAAATCAATATTTAAATTGAAAAAAGACAGCATAATATCCATATCATACAACTTTTTCATTGAAAGCTGCGGGGAAGGAGCTTGATAAATGTGTTAAATCCTAAGAAAAAAAAAAAAAGGCCTCTTTTGCATTCACTATGTGCTATTGTAGTAATTTATCTCTGAATGCAAAAATTCCTTAACTTACAGCAAGCATCCTGAAATACACGCCACTAATTCATCTAATTCAGCATTTTCAGATAAGCAAGCAAACGTGTCCAATTCAACCATAAAACAAAGGACTTGAAAAACAGCAGCAAAATAAAACAAATTCCTGATCCTCCTTAATTTAGTATTGACAAGCGGGGCCAAATTTATGCTCTGCAGAGGGAAATTAAACAAAAAATTAAAAAGAGAATAGAACGGCAAACACAGATCTTTTTTTATTTATTTAAATCCAGGAAGAAGCACTAATGGCACTAAGGTCTAAAGGCAGCATGCAGTTACAGATTCTGTGAGACAAAGTAACAAGGATTTATCTAATGAAAATAATCACCAAAGCCGCCCTTTTCCTCACCCAGACGGGAGCTGTGTCACAAACCCAGCACAGCACTGGGATTTTGGTAATGACTCCGTTTGAAACAGATGACCAAATGACAATTGAGATTCTTTATTCAATTTATTTTCCCTAGTAGGAGATTTATGACAAAAAGCGATGCCATTGCCATAAGGAGGGCGGGAATGACCCAAGGTGCCAGCGCACCTCAGCCTTTGTGAGACATTTGCTGACAATTAAAAAATAAATACCATTCAAAAGTGTCATCAATGGTTCAGGGAAAAATCCTGGAGACTGCAGCACGAGAAAGGAAACAAAAGCCAAACAGTTTAAAGTGAAGAGAAGATGTGCACATAAATAGCCAGTGCTCACTCCTTGGCCAGGCAGGGAAATCAAAAATATGGATTTAGCAGCTTGGATAAAAAAAAATAAAAATCCAGGGCTGCACATAAATATTTTAAACAGCTCAAGTGAATAACAGTAACATCCCCGCTGATATTTACAGAGCAGCTCAGGCTCATACCTACACACAGGCACATCTCGATGGGTGCTATCGGGGCCATCTCATTGTTCCGCCTAAAGCCCTTAACGCTCAGCCAGGATTTGATTTGATTATGGAACACTGCGAGCTGCTGGTACCAAAAAAAAGTTGAAATTTGTGCAAAGCGAGGGAAGAGCCCTCTGATTCACTCTGTATATAAAGGCAGAGAAGAAAAGGGTTAACACTTGCAATTGTGCCAGTACAGAAGACAAAATCGGGTCTGTCCCCAGGAGTTCCTGAGGCATCACAGACCCTGCAGCTATTGACAAGGGGCGTTCCTTAAAGAGTCGGGCCCTTCTCATCAATAAGGAGCACTTGGGCAAGCAGGGCCACCACACGGCCCTTTAATCACGGCAATGGCATCGCACGGCTCTTTACAGTTGTAGCAATAAAAATAAAGGCTTTAACTTACACGGGGAACAGCAAGAAATTAACCCCCTGCTTTGCCTCACTATTTCTCTGCCTTTCGGCCCTTTCTTTTTTTTCTTCATTCTTTAAAACAAAATTCCGCACAAGGGGAAAAGGTTCTTAATGAACATTTTCCTCCTCACTCTCTCTCTTTAGACATAAAAAATAGTTGAAGCAGCCCGAGCAGCCGAGCAGGCCTTTCCCTTCCCCTGCGGACACCTCCTGCCGTCGAGAAGTTCATTAAGTTTTATGATCTTCCCAAGTCAGTCCTGCTTATAAGCCTCACAAAGGCCACAAATCTGGCAAAGCATCATGTATGCCATTAGGCTTTACTGGTAAATGAACGCTGTTTAGGGTTTGTGGTGACAGTAAATTCGGGTTTGGTTGGCAGCTATCACTGTTTCTTTTGGACTTGGAGCAATCAATGTATATGTGTGCACATCCACACGCTGGCATTCAGGCCTTTTCAGAAAGGTGTGCTCTTCTCTAGACAAATGATTTTTAAAGACAAGACCCCAAATCATCTATCAACACAACCTACGACTCAATAATATGCCATTCCATTGGCAAAGAATTGCAATTCCCCAAACATTTCGAGACCAGAACAATGAGTTGTTTTCATTCCTATCTCCATGAGATGAACCAGTAGCTCAGGTACAGCAGCATCCTCACACAGGCGTAACCAAATCACAAATCCCAAGGATTTTTAGTCAGTAAAAAGAAGCTATTTAAAAAAAAACCCAAAGCACAAACAGGGGGCTGATTGGTGCTGGCAGCACGGGAGCAGAGGCTGTCACACAGGTATGCAACAGATGTGAGCGGGTTGGGGACACAACTCCAGCTCTTCCCAGCGACAGCGCAGAGAACAGGCACAACTCTCACTGCCATGTCTCACACCTCAGAGGGGCTTGGGCAGAACTTTGGGCATCCTTCTCCTTTGAACTAATTAAAGGAAGAAGTGGCAGTTTCTTTATGAAAACCATGCTACCTTGTGGTTGCCTCCAAGAATGCACACATCTATTAATATCCTCAAAGCTCTTAAATGTATTATGCAGCACTTTTTAAAATGTTAAAAAAGAAATGTCAGGCTAAATTTGGTAAGCTCAGTGATCTGCTTTGTACATGGCAAATGTCTCACAGGGGGGAAAAAAAAAGAAATACCTTGGGCTCCTAACCCTAAGTGAGCCAGAGAGAGAGAGAGGCTTTTAAAAATGTGATGCATTCATTAACCCTTGCAGGGAAGGAAGAGAGAAGCTCTCTCTGAACCCAGGATTCCCCTACGTGTTCTCTCATACCCAGTTCACAAAGTCCTCACCGACTGTACTGAAAATGACTAAAATATATTTTAAAAAAATACATAATTCAATATAAAAAGCCTTAAATATCACACTACTTATTCAATAACAAATGTGCCTGCTGTTACAGTGGATGCATAGGCTGCAGGCTGACTGCTCACCTCTCCTGCTCGGCAGAGAAGGCAGTTCCCAGCACAGCAGCAGCGAAACTTTGGTGCTGGGTACAAAGGAATCAAACCCCGGCATGTGACCCAGCCACAGCAGAGAGAAGGACTGAGACCACAAGACAATGAAGAGTGCAGGGGGAGGAGGGAAGGGACCTTCTGCCTGAACTGCATCTCTGCCACTTCCCAACTGTTCGAGCCGTTTCCTACTCAAAGAGACCACAGAGGAGACGCTACAATTTACTTTCCCGTTGTCCGTGCTTCATTACGCACATCAAAGCCTGCAGAGATTTCCTCTCAACTGGGAGAGCCCGAGTGAAGGTCCCCCTGTGGGAGCAGTTTTTGGTGGGGGTGTGGATTCTTCTCCATCAATCACCAGAAGCATTTATCTGTCCCTCCTGCGCTGCCGGGGCTGGCAGCATCTTGCCTTTGGGCAGGCGGACACCTCACTCTTTGTTGATTCCCAGCGACTTCACAAAAGAGAGAACTCACAAACTTGGCTGGACTAACTCAGCACATCAGCAGGAACCCGACTTAGCACCACAACACCCCGAAACGGCTCAGAGAGAAGTCTCTCGCCAGGCTCTCACCTCCAAGACAGCAGCAGCCGCCCCAAACACCCTCTGCCAGTAAAACCCCACTGCTGGAAGGACTGGGATTTTACCTCTCAGCTCACCTCTGACATGTGCCTGACTACACTTGCCTTTC
Organism: Turnix velox; assembly: GCA_013400935.1. Classification (NCBI taxonomy): domain Eukaryota; kingdom Metazoa; phylum Chordata; class Aves; order Charadriiformes; family Turnicidae; genus Turnix; species Turnix velox. The sequence continues at coordinate 2,682 of VZTY01016230.1, read as the reverse complement.
AAAGCAGCCAGGCTGAGCTCTCTGAAAATAAAGCACCCCAGGATCTGCCCGGCCTCCTCCACTGAAACTGCCGCTGCTAAATGTCTGAGCAGCCGGGGCTGGCTCCCAGCACCACGGGCACAAAGTTTAGGGAAAGGCAGGGAGCAAACAGAAGCCAAAAGAGAGTGGGAAGGGAAGAGGAGCTGAGCGAGGCGAGAGGAGGGCAAGGGAGAGCAGAAGGGGGATCATTTCCCTTATCCCAGGTAATATAATATGGTATAAAGCAGAATCAATCTCAATATTCACAACACGGTCAATAGCCTGGTGCTCAGCTGTCAGCAGACACTGAAGTGGATCCCCGGTAGCAAAGAAACCCTTGGACATAAAGCACCATTTACTGAGAATTGTGCACTTTTAGCCTCCACAGCTGAGGTTTGCACTCATTTCATATTTGCCATTTTCTACTAATTTTTTTTCAATGCACAATTACGGGGAATGTGACCAAATATCAAATATAAGTAAAAAGACAGCCAGCAAATAGAATTATTTTTAAAGCCATATCACAGTGAAGTGTTGCTACTGTCGTAACACGAGGCAGAACATTTTGCAAATTTTTCTTCAGAAAAATAAAATTCTCTTCAAGTTCAAAAATTGCCAAAAACTCACTCTAAATTGCCACTACAGAATTTAACATTGTGTTAATTGAGGGAAGGGGATTTTTCAGGACTTTTGAGATGATAATTTTTGTTATTTAGAAACAGCAGCACCCAAGAGCAAACCAAGCTTTGTCCTGCTTCACACAACCCCGGGGTCAAAGCATCCAGCCCTCGGCCTTCCCTCCACCCCAGGGGTTCCCCATGATGGGGGCACCCCTGGAGGGAGTCAGCGCACACCCTCACAAACTTTATACCCCGTGTGAGAATAAAAAAAAATAATAAATAAAAAGAATGTGAGCTAACACAGCTCTGAAGAGTATTTTACAAAGTGTCCTGAGGGTGAAAAAAAAATAAAAGGAAGGCAAGGGTGCTGGCGGGGCAGGCTGCGAGGAGAGCGAGCGAGCGGCGAGGGAATTCTTCCACCGCGCCATTTCGCGGAGAAACAACTCAAAATAGACAAAGCCGGGTCCTTTGGGCTCGGTGAGACGGGATCCTACCCGTCAGCACACTCTCCATGCCGGTAGGGAGAGCGAGGGGCCGGTGGCAGAGAGAAGGAAAGGAGGAAGGAAGGAGGGAAGGAAGGAAGGGAAGGAGGAAGGAAGGAGGAAGGGAAAGCTGGATAAAGAAGCTTTGGGGAAGAAGGAAGTCACCAGAAAGAAAAACTGTAATAATGAAGAAAGATGATGAAATAAAGATGATTATAGAGAGTTGATGAAAAAACAAAAAAAA
>VZTY01016228.1:59069-71070 GCA_013400935.1 Turnix velox | reverse complement strand
TGGTCAGAGTTAACAAATCAGACACTAAAGAATACCTAAAGAATCTGAAAATGCAATTAAATTTAATAATGGTTTTAGCATTTTTTTATGATATGTGTCAAGTACTGTGTGCTATAGTTAACATAGCTACATAGAAATGTTTATGTAGATACACATGTCTGCAGTAATGTACAAGTATAGTTGCATTCTCACGTATAAGTGCTCTGTCAGAAAAATTTACATTTAATGATGCAGACAAAATAATCTTAAGAACCATGTGCCTGTCCTGATCACAACAGACAAGAAAGGAAGGAGAGTTTAAATAGAGGAATAAGGAAATATGAAAATACAGCTATAGTTATCTACATATACACAAGATTAAATGAGCTGATAATCTTAATTATATGAGGCAGTTTTTTTTACAAGTAGATATTTGTTTCATGCATGAAGAAGAAACATGGATTATTTTCACATCCTAACATGCACAGGATGAAACAAGGATTTTGAAGAACCTTAACATCCGAAGAACTGGGTTCTTCCTGGTGTTTCAGCTGGGAGACACCGAGATGGAACACAACCTGGGCCAGAGGAGGGAGCTGCTTACTGTCCCATCCCTAGGCTAAACCACATCCTCGGGGCTGAACTCACAGAAACTGCACCCACAGCACCTTGAGCTGAAACACGAAGCTAAAACACAAGGCTCCTGCTTTCCTGCTAAACGTTCGTTTGACCTCGGGCAAACCCCACAGAGTATTAGTTTTGCACGGCTGTAATGGAGGCCATCACCNCCCCACTTGTGTTAAATAGGAGGTTGAGGGGGTGGGGAGCTGATTTGGAAAGGCTGGGGAGGAGTCTCCAGTAGAGCGTAGGGGGGTGGGATTTGAGGGAAAATGTGGGCTGGAAAAGGGTTGGTGTGGGGCAGAGGGAGGTTAGACACTGGAAGAGGTTGCCCAAAGAGGTGGCGGAGACCCCATACCTGGAGACATCCAATGCCAGTCTTGCTGAGGCTCTGAGCACCCTGATCTAGTGCAAGGATGTCCTTGCCCATGGCAGGAGGGTTGGAACTAGACCATTTTATGATTTTATATCGCCTAAAGCTTGAAGCTCGTTCAGGTTGTGTCTGACAAAGTGAGTGCAGCTCAGAGCTGAGCCTGTCAGTGTGGACATCAGCCACAGCCAACAACAGTCTGGTCCTAAAGAGAATTGTGACAGCCTTCCTGCACACAGACACAGCCTTCCCAGACTGCAAGCACTAGAAGAACAGGGAGTGCTGTCTACCCAATAGCAATGAGCTTGGAACTTCAGTCAGACCAGGAAGGTAAGGAAGGTAATTAGTGCAGACTCTAGAGGTTCTTCATTAAAATGCTTTCTACTGCAGGCTGTGCTTCCTACAGCTCTTGCACTGCATAAGAGAAAAATCTATTCTATTGTGATTAATTATGAAGCTTCATAGTACTGGATAAAATGTAGTTTGTGCTTCAGTATTGGTTATTAGAAGTACATAAAACCACTGAAAATAATTTTTGAGGTAATCATGACATTGTTTAAGATATGCTGAAATTACAGATGCTGATAAAACTGGTACCTCTGTGGGCAACGGACATACTCAGCAGATTCATAACTTTTGGGGTTTTTTTAAATTGGTAAATTCTCGAGAGCATAACAGATACAATTAAGAGAACCAAAATCTGCAATACAGGAAATATGTCTCTGAGTATATGGCTTCAAAATTGGAAAATATTTTGGCCCTTGCCTCATCTCTTTCATTTCTAACTTTATGGGCTTTTAAAAATATATTCTGCCTTATGAATTGTGATGGAATTTGCATAGAGTATTTGTATACAATATTAATTCTGTTACAGTGATTTATTTTCAATGAGTGGGGTCTTTTATTTTATGAAATTAAATTATCACATTATGGTGATTCTTAATGTAGTATCTCTAAAGAAATAACTCTTTTTAATCTCCACAGAATGCATACATAATGCCCATAGAAGTAAATAATAAAAATAAATCACACTGACACATTCCTTGATGTTCTGTGAGGCCCTGCAGGGTGGCAGTGGCAGCAACCACTTTTATTTACCATGTGTCTATTCCCCCAAAAGCTTTCTGTCCTAGTTTTAATTTGGCTTTACATCATGCTAAACAAATTGTTTGGGAATTTTTCTACATTTGAGAGGCTATCTGATATTTCATGCCAACCTTCCTAAAGGTTGGCAATAGATCAGAGGCATTATCATTCCATACTCTGGGTGATAGCCTAATGTACCAAAGACAGTTTTTCATGTGCAGTTTTGCTGCTGGTGTAAAGCCTTGAAAGAAACATTAAACCAACAAATACAAAGAATCATCAGATCACAATATCATGGATCACTGACATTGAATGGGGCCTCAGCAGATCAACAAATTGAATGACATCTGGAGATGACCAGCTGATGTAGGTACAACAGGGCCAAGCCAGATCAAGAATCATAGAGTTGGAAGGGACCTTTCAAGGTCATCTAGCCCAGTCTTCTGTGGTGAAGAATATCAGGTTGCTCAGAGGCTCAGCAAGCCTGGCCTTGAATATCTCCAGGGATGGGGCCTCCACTACCTCTCTGGGCAACCTGGGCCAGGGTCTCATCAGCCTTGTGGGGAACAACTTCTTCCTCATGTCTCATTTAACCCTGCCCTGCTCTAGTTTCAAACCACTGTCTCTCATCCTGTGGCTCCATGCTCTGGCAAACAGCCCCTCCCCAGCTTTCCTGGAGGCACTGGGAGGCTGCTGGGAGGTCTCCTGGAGCCTCAACAGCCCCAGCCTCAACAGCCTCAGCTCTCCCAGCCTGTCCTCACAGCAGAGGTGCTCCAGCCGCATGATCATCCTTGTTGTCTCATCTGGACCCTCTCCAACAGCTCCATGTCCTTCTTCTGCTGAGGGTTCCAAGAATGTGGCACTGAGAAGGTCACAAGACCAGTATCATGAATAGCATGATATAATGGCAACCTTTGTGACATTCCCTTGTGTCATGCCCATCAGAGCTGCTGATGTTCCACAGTTTCACAGTCTGTCATTCACTGGTAGTCTGAAAAGCAATCCCACAAATAATCTTCCTTGACTCAAAAAATCTCTTAAAGGCTTATTAAACTTGTTTTCTTATCAGACAAATAAAGCCTGTCCTATGTACAATAAAAGATGGAGATTTCTTTTTCAAAGTTAAGCTTTTCCTGTTCTGTGGCCTTCTTCCCACCTTGCACCTACACTGGGTATGACATTTCTGGGCCTCTCAGGCTCTCACTATCCTCTTTTGATGTTGTGTGCCCTGTAATGGAGTGGTGAAAAACAAATTCCAAAAATGTGAAATAGAGAGAAGTAATAATTCATAGTAATAATTGATAATGCTCTATTTTATTTATAAGCTACAGATGCCCAAATACCTGTGAAATTCACTCCGAATAAATGTTCATGCTTGTTTGGATTTGTCCAAGAGATGGTTTTATCTCAGACAGGGCAGTAAAACATTTTAATTTTTAGATATGCATCTTTCTTGCTATTTTAAATTTCCAGCTTAACTGCTATAAATGTGATTCATAAATACAATGCAGCATGGAACCAAACACCCAACAAACATCATCCCTCCCCCAATAAAGAGGTCTCACTTAACCAATCTTTTAAAAGTTTCATTATTTGATTTAAAGAAAGTTTAAGGGCTGTAATACTGATACTCAGTTTCAACATATGTTTCATGGTGCTTTTAATAGTATTTGGTAGCAGATGTAACCACAGAACCTATTTCCTATTGAAATTAATGCATATCTTAAAACACAATCAGAGAAACAGGAATTGAATGAGTGGGATTTTACACAAAAACTTAAATTTAGGTTCTCTGCATTCACAAAATTTATTTAGAAAATCCCTGTTTTCAAAGGTATTAGAATCTGAAGATATTTTTTAATTATGTTGATCATATTTACATATTTGGGTAATACTTCTACAGGTAGTAATTTAAGAATATATTTCTCATAAAGTTTGATATTTGAAGAAGCTGTAAAACAATGTCTCTTTAAATGTTTGTGTATAAAATAGCAATTATTAAGGGGTATTTAGATTAACATTACCAGCTTTTACAAAGTAATATATTACAACCCTAGTGATAACTTCCATAAATTACTGAATTTTTTTTCTGTGTACATCTATCCTATAATCCAAAATTAAAGTGTGGTCACATAGGTATGAAGACTATTACCCACTTGTAGTTTTAAATGCTAAATAACTTTAAATCTTTTTTTTTTTCAAATGAAACACACAGTTTAGTTTCTCTTGGAAGCCCTTTAGAACTTGTTGTCTGCTCTTATTTTATATGTGAGACAACTGTGATAAAGAAATTAAGACTGAGCTATAAAGAGTTACTCCATTGCTGGCAGAGTTGAAAGCCCAGAGAGGAAATCAGAGCTCCACTGAGGAGCAACATAAAACTTTGAGGTTGCTCAGGAGGGCAAAATGCTGCTGCATAAAGGCAAATTAGGGGGGATGAGACATATTTTGTGGAACTCAGTCCCAAAAGATCCTTGTGAAAAGAATGTGAAATGTTGCCAGTCAATAGTTCTATGAAAAGGGTACTTTCAAGACTCTCTTATTTCTAACAGAAATATTTCAATTAATGAGAGCAAAATTATAAACACTTATCACTTATTAACACTTATGACTGTCTACAATTTTATCCCGAATGAAAATTGATTTGGTCTGCTCTGCAGGTATTGTTAGACAAAATAAAATTATATGAGGGAAATACTCGAATATTTGTATTTTCATGAGGCCACTGCAGTCTGAAATTGAATTTTAAGGTGTTCTTTCCTTTCTAAAACCTTATATAAACCCCAAATCAATGAGAGAACAATACTAACCCTTTGCATTATCACTCCACTGATCTTAAGTAATTAAACATTTTTCAGTGCAATTTAAAGTGCAGTTATATGTGCTTGGTATGAAGAGTTCCTAGCTGTGATGAGGCATTGAGCAACCTGGTCTGGTGGGAGGTGTTCCTGCCCATGGCAGGGGAGTTTGAACCAGATGATCTTTAAGGTCCCTTCCAATCCAAACCATTCTGTGATATTTCTCTACAAATTTGTCCATGTCTGTCATCCCTTTGTCCCTTTGTTCTTCAGAATATGTAATCTGAGAGTCCATTGGGTGTGTGAGGGAGAACTTGTTCCCACCAGTGCCGAGGAGGGAAGTGGTGTTCAGTGGGATGAGAATGCATGAGAGGCCCATCTGGAAGTGGCCAATGAATGGCTCAGTCAGACTTCCCTTACATTCTTTCAGGCAATTTCAGAATGGAAAACATTAACTGCGGGGTATATATGGCTTTTGATTAAATTAAAGCAATTATTTCCTGGCTTCTGTGAAACATCAGAGATGGAGAAATGTTATCATAGAGTCCGAGTTGGAAGGGACCTTCGAAGGCCATCTAATCCAATCCTCTGCAGTGAGCAGGGACATCCTGCACTAGATCAGTTCATTAAGCTTCATTAAGCCTGGCCTTCAGTATCTCCAGGGATGGGGTCTCCACCACCTCTGTGGGCAACCTCTGTGGGCAACCTGTGCCAGTGTCTCACCAGCCTCAAGGGGAAGAACCTCTTCCTCATGTCTCATCTAACCCTGCCCTGCTCTAGTTTCAAACCACTGCCTCTCACCCAAGCAAACAGTCCCTTCTCATCTTTTCTGTAGCTCCTTAAGGTACTAAGAGGCCACCAGAAGGTCTCCCTGGGGCCTCCTTGTCTCCAGGCTAAACAGCCCGAACTCTCTCAGTGTGTACTTATAGGAGAGATGCTCCAGATCCCTGATCATCCTCATAGTCTCCTCTGGACCCCCTCCAACAGCTCCATGTCCTTCTTGTGCTGAGGCCCTCAAAGCTTGATGCAGTAACTATGGGTAGAGTCTCATGAGAGGAGAAATACCTGTTCAGAAAACTCTGTGTAAAACCAGTTTGCTGGTTCCAGCTTCCAGCAGCAGCAATTGTTGTGCCAGAAAGGAAAATATCTCAGGATACCCTCCCTTGGCAGTGCCTCCTCTGCCTGGGTTCTTTAATCAGTGACAAGTATTGACCTTAACTGGTCTTCGCTTCAGATGGTGCCCCAATACAGTGTCCCCTTTTTCTGATTTAATCCCTGTCTCCACTACCTTTGTGTGATGAGATCTCCCCATTTTGCTTGCTTGGAATTAGTAAATAATGGATTAATTGAATAATTGATTCCTTAATCAATAGTGAACACAGTGTACTTGCTCACAAGTGATTTCCCAAAGAAACCAGGATAAAAATGGTGGTATTAGTGCTTTGTCCTCTCAGAGAGAGAGCTGCATTCTGACCGTTAGCCAACGTCTCGCGGTGCGAGTGGCTGCCTTGCGGGGCGAAGTTCTGTGCTGGTGGCTCTCAGCAGCAAGGGACTGTTTCCCAGCTGCTCAGGCTGACCTGGAAGACACGATCCCTTATACAAACTTGTGGTGAGTGTAGTTTACATAGCGAATGTAAAACTTTGTGTTTGTTTCCACACTGCAAAAAACCTCCTTTTTACAAACTCGGTTGCGTGATTTTTGGTTGCAGTTTGTTCCTTCTGAGTCTCGGGTTCTCTCAGGAGGAAGTGCTACAGCACAGCCTGTCCCTGCACGGGCCTGCTGCAAAGAGGGAATTGTTCCTTCCAGGATTATCAGTCTGCTTTTGGTCCCATGAATACTTGGTTTAGGAATATGGTTAAATATTTATTTGAATTAAGCTTATCATCAAGTCAGTTTGAAGACACCATGATTTTATCAAGCTAGTTTAAATCTTCTGTGGCTCTTTCTTTCTCTTCAAGCGGCAAGCCACTGTAAAAGCAAAAAGCCATGATGTTGCTTTTAACTTCAACTTGTGGTTCGGTTAATTTAGAAAAGGTTCGCTTAAGAGCAAGTACCCAAACCACCTCCCTTGTGAATTTAAAGTCACCTTTTCATTCTAACAGTTTGCGGCTGATGCCGTTCAGGTTCATGTGTAGAAATACCAGTGGGAAGAAGGGAGCTTCCCCCCCGCAGAACAACCGCTAAGCCACCCGCAACGAGGAGCAGGGAGGAGCGAGGAGCTGCGGACCGGCGGGCGCAGAGCAGGGGCTGGTTCTGCTTTTGCGGCAGGGGGACAGCAGCGCGAAAGGGGGGACTGGAGGCCTCCGCCGCGCTGGGCGCTGCCGTCTGGGACGGCGCCCACCGGTCCACCGCCTTTCGTAAACCGTCTGCAGGGCGGAACTCGCCCCAGGGGCCTGAGACCAGGAGTGGCCCGCGGCCCCCAGTCTCCCTCGCACGTTCGGCAGAGATCCGCACCGCCCCCTCCTCCCCAGCCGGATGGCGGAAGGATAAATAGTCCCCTTCGTATATTGTTTGGACACGCTCAACTTTGTGTTTCCCCGCGGAGCTGAGGATGGAGAGGCCCGGCAGGGTCAGCTCCGCTCCGCCTTGCACTGCCCTGCTGAGGAAGCCTCCGCTCTGCGCGGGACGCCGCGGCGGCTCTAGGGTGCTGTGTCGGCTTGTCTGCGGCCGGGGAAGGCGCCGCACAGCCCGCGGTCTCGGCGGGGGAGGCTGTGCTGTGCAGGGGCAGGGCCCGCTACAGTGAGCGGGGTTGGAGGAGGTCGCGATTTCTCCACTCGAATCAGTTCTTTTACTCTCACCGCTCCCCTCCCCCGGTCAACTTTATGCTTTGTGGGAACTCCTCCTGGGAGAGGCAGCGCTTTGGGTTGTTTGTCGCCCTGCCAGAGGGAGCCGTGGGCGGGCGGGCAGCGCCCGCTGCTCCCGCGGGAGCCAGCTCTGACTGTCCTGAACCGGCCCGCGGACTAACGCTGTTTGGGGAGGGGCTTCACCACGCGGGCAGCCATCCGCAAGTGTTCCAAATCTCCCCTCTTTCGGATAGGTTACGTAATGTATGTGTTATATAATTTTAATTACCGGGAGGTAAATACAGCAGAAGCGAGATGAGTTATCAGTCAGACAGGCTGCGCTGAGAGCGGCAGCGATCTCGCTCCTGGGACACTCCTCCCGGGTCCCTTCCAGAAGCCAGAGCTGTAGGAATACACGCAAAAGTATTTTAATGGATTTTTATTAGCTTTTGTCAAATTGCAAATATAGACCCCAGGAGCAAGTCAATGAGAAAATGGAATGCCTCGCCCGTATTGATTGCGGCAAACAAGGCGCTGTGTGTGCTCCTTATTGCCGACTCCAGATGGCCTCTGTGTCCCAACTGGGAAGGCTGCTGGAAGCAGTACAAACGATTGGGGGCTTTAGGTGAGGGCAGGAATTTGTTGTGGGAAAAAAAAAAAAAAAAGAGCTGGAAGAGGAAAGGAAATTTGCTGACTTTTCTCCAGGGCTATGGATTTGCTGAGCAACAGCATTAATCATGGATAAACTGCTGGCTGCAGATACCGGCTGAGCACATATATGTTGATTTAAAGGAGCCGTTTTAGTGAAAACTCCATCCTGGGTCAAATGCTCTGTGGAGCTCATATGGTTTGGGTGGTGGTGGTGGGATGGATTCAGTGTGTGTAAATTTAAGAATAAATAAACCAAAAGGAGATACACAAGCTTAATGACTTTATTCACACAGGCATGATACATTAAATAGTAATATGGAATACATTTTCTCACATCCCTGAATGCACAACAGCTGCTAGCTGTATCAAATATTTCTCCTTAAAGGAGTGGGTGGAAAGCAATCCATGCAGGCTGTGGAAGCAGTGTGATTTTTTTAAAAAAGATTTTGTGCTCAAGTGATTTGGGTTTTATATTCCCTTTAATTTTTTTATGTCCTCTACATATTTTTTTTTCATGGCCATGTTGAAGCACGCAGAAGGATGTTGCCATGGCCATCTGGCAGCTGCAGTTCCCTGATTACTCTGGCTGGTCACTGGCCATATTGATGTTGGTGGATCTGCTGTCAAGGCTCTTACTGTGAAGATTTACCATTATGTTCTAGGCTCTCTTGGAGTCTGCAGTTCTTTGCTGGGTTTACCTGCCCCTTACTTGCAAAACTCCAAGGCCAGACCTAAGACTTCACTAAGGAAAGCGTCTTTATCCATGAGACAAATAAATTATCTTGTTTGGGAATGTGTCTTCAAGACTTCAATCCTGGTTGCTGGAAGCCTTGCTCATGAAATTACTGGTAAAATGTTTGGTGTTCATGATTGCTCCTCTATTTCTGTGCTATCCAAATGCCCTATTGTCCCCTGGGCAGGTGAACATCTTTTATTTTTAAAGAAGTAATAGAAAAAGGGGTGTAAAATCAGAGAAGACAGCAGTGTTGCAGCCTGGTATGGCACTGTTGTGCCACCGCCATGCTGGAAAGTTTCCATTTTTATATAATCTGTGAAGTTTGTATTTATGAGGAAGGAATGCTGACCTGGGATTGAAACAGGGCTGAACTTGGGAGCACTTTTGGTGCTGCAAATGGAAAACTCTCTAATTGTCCAAACCAGGTTTCAGGTATATAAATTCTTAGTCATCTTTTGTCATAAAAATCTCTAAATAGCTAAAATCAGAATTTGTTTATTTGGGATTTTTTGTTTTTTGTTTGTTTGTGGGTTGTTTTTTTTGCCATTGACTACATTGTTCTCTATTTTCCGCATGACTATGACAACATAAAGATATGCAAGGCTAACTTTATTTTTTAAAAATTACGATCTTTGCAGTGAACAGGAAGAAATTCTATGTAATGGCAGATACTAACTGAAACTGAGTAAACAGCATCTTCAGAGAGCATTGAAAGATAACGTTTCATGTACACAGAATGCTGACCTCAATGTTTTGAGTGTACATGTTAACTCTGTTCAGTGTTAAATGGAGGAAGGTTTAAAAATGAATAGGTTAAAGATTCCAAATCAGTCCACTGTGACAGATGATGTACCCAGGTAGTATTAGGTTAAATATATTTTAAAAATCTGTTTGCAGTGCAGAATGTGATAGCTACCAGTCTCTTCCACAACAGTTTTAGTCAAGCTGCTTGCATGAATTTCTTCTGAAATTTCTGAATTGTCCAGTTCCTCACAATTTTGGCTCTCCATAGCCATCTCCTTTAGGCCAGACTTGCAGTATATTTTGTGCCAAGGTACATATTCTCCCAGGCCTTCAGTACTTGATAAATTGTCTGGTGCATTTCCTGGAAATGTCATTTATGTTCTGTCCATTTTTATAAGGTGTCTGGAAGTGAAACTTTTCAGAGGGGACATTGGCCCAACTGAGACGTGTTGCAGAGGAGCAGCTTGTGCAGTGTGAGCTGGCAATGAGCATGCTCACCATCAGCTTCTACATGAGAAAAGAACGGGAGAATCTTCTGGACCACATGGAGTATCTTAAGGTGTTCTGTGTACCTCAAAATCCTGTGTCAGAGATTACATAGATCTACCATTTTCCACACAAAGTTTCTGGCTGCAAATGGAAGCATACAAAAACAAACCTTAAAACCTTAGGTTGTGAAACTATCATAAAGTGTTGTATTTGAAATTAAGTTTTAATTATAATACATAGTACAAATAATTGTTAGTGTTACTGCTTCCATCTCTAGCTTTAGCCAGTTTCTAATCAATATTTATCGATGATGCAGCTGTACCAAGTACTGATACTGGTTAAAAAGTAATGCATTAAGAGCAGTATTTTCACGGTTTGTAGATGGAAGATGTTCCTTGTAACTAGAGCCCTTTTTCACGAACTGTGTAATGATCTCTGTCACTAGGTGCTTTACTCTAAAGTTAAGTATTATTTATACATCAAATGGAAAAAGTACATATTTATGCCCCCCAGGGCACAGAAAATGGAAGTCATGGTGATATTTTAATACAAACTGCTCCCTGCATTTCTAAGTGGTGAATATATGAATATTCATAGAATCACAAGGCCAAATGATGATCCAATACAAGGCATATTTGGGTATAAAGCGAAGGACAATATTTTAAGGCCTCCAGTTTGCCACTGCTTGGAGAGTAGTGATCTGTTCTCTCCCTACCTTTCCTCTGGAAGACTTCATAGGTGGGATTTAGGGGTGGGAAGAACTGAGTAGAAGAGGAGGTCTCTGTAGGGCCCACTGCTCCCCAAGCCTGAGCCACTGCCCCGGACCAGAGCCCGTGAGGGATGAGTGCTGCCCCGCAGCCCGTCCTCTGTCTCCTGGAGCTCCTTGTGTTCTCCAGCATTTTCAGTGTGCTTTTTCACCGTCCTTATGCATCTTAAGTCCCGGTGGCTGCGGAGATGATCAGAGTTGAGTTTCCGCTCTGGAAGCAGAGAGCGGGCAGCTGGGTGGCCTTGTCTGGGAGTTGAGCGGGCCGGGAGCTAGCTAGCTGGTGGCGAGTAGGTGCCACCGGGGGGCTCTGCAGGCTCGGCAAGCGGCTCCGCGGCCGGGCCCTTACAGTGCTTCCAAACACGGCACCAACTTCCCGGAGGGAAGGGCTAACGGAGCTGCCGCCGGGGAAAGGGCCTGTGGCGGCGGCGGCGGCTGAAGCCGGGAGCTCGCTCGCTCCATTCCCACCCGTGGAGCCCTGGGCCGCCGCAGCTTCGGCACCGCCCGCTCTGGGGTGTCTCCAGGGGTGCTTCGGCAGCACAACCAGTCCCTCTCCTGCTCTGACGGGCGGCGGTTTTAGTTGTCTCTAAGAGCAATCTGCTTCTGCTGCACGTTGAAAGCTTGATGTAATTCATACGCAATTTAATGTCGCAGAGTAAGTCCGTATATTAATCTATTAAAACTACTCTGTCGTATTTTAGGGTGTCTGGATTTAGGCTGGGCGTGATAACGTCTTCTGGGGCCCGGGACGAGCCGAGGAGCGGGGGCGTCCGTGACGACGTCCCCGAGCGGAGCGGGAAACGCGTGTGCCCCGGAGCGGCCCCTTGAGGTCCCGGCCGGTAGCAGCGCGGCGCCTCAAGGGTTAAGGCCGTGTCGAAGCTCGGCGCGGAGGGATACGAAGCCGGAGCTGTGAACGTGGTGCTGAGGTTCAGTGAGCAAAAAAATGTCTGCCTGAGGGAAACCCACAAGTTCCTTCCAGACGG
>VZTY01016228.1:23592-58777 GCA_013400935.1 Turnix velox | reverse complement strand
GCCGCGGACAGGAGTGAGTCCCTTACAAGCAGCATTGGGGGCGCGCGTTACTCGCCGCTCATAAAGGATCGTAGTGGGCCGCGGCCCTGCCGCACCGGGCGGTTCCCAAACTTGGCGGGGAGCCGGGTTGCGGCCTTCGGCTTCGTCGAACACAAGGTGAGGTGTGGGCCCAGCCGTCTTTCCCGCCGCGCACATTCCGCCCCCCTCCCCCCGCCAGCCTCCCTCCGCCCGGCGGGGGCGCGCGCCCGGCCGCGTATGCGCGTGCAGCTCGCGGGGGCGGCACCTCCGCGCCGACACGGTCCCGAGCGGAGGGAGCCAGCGCCGCGGAAGGCGGTCAGCGGTCATGGGGGGGCAGGGATGGCCCCGCTGAGGCACGGCCCGTCCGGCCCCATTGTCGCAGAGACGGCGAGGCGGTTAATCTCCCGGTAATGCTCCGGACGGCGCGGGGCCGCGGCGGGCTGTGCGCCCGAGGGGAAGCGGAGGGGGATGGGGGAGGCACCTCGTTGCTGACCCCGCCAGAGGGTGCAGGGAGAAGCGGAACAGGGGAAGAGAGGGAACTTGGGGAGAGTTGGTTACTTTGGCGCAGCCGCCGGCACCGCTGGCTCGGTAACGCGGGTCCGTCCCCTTCTCCCCCTTCGGGGCGCGGGGCTGCGGGCCATTCCCGGGATCCCGCGGTGCAGTGCTGCCTGTCCCCTTCCCTGTGCCCACAAGGTGAGCGGAGCAGCGGAGAGGATGAACTCCCAGCAGCAGAGGATGGCCGCCATCGGGACGGACAAGGAGCTGAGTGACCTGCTGGACTTCAGCGCGGTAGGACCCCCCTCTCTGGCGCTCCGCCGCTCGCACACCTTAAGTTTGATGTCATGTCTAGACTGCCAGACTTAATGTCCTAATGCCAGCTGGGTCCGATGGTTTAACTGGTTAAAATCAGGCTGACTCAGGGATGGCATAATCGAATAATGAATGTTTGTTAAGCTGGCATGTGGCGCCAATTCTTAATTCTTTGTGGGGTTTTTTTTGTTCGTTTCTGGTTTGCATTTTGTTGTTCTATTGTGGTTTGTTTTTTTCTTCAAATTTTTATTAAAAAAACCCTAAACAATATAAAACCCAACAAACCGAAAGAAAACTGTGGGAGGTGTCCTTGCCCATGGCAGGGGGGTTGGGACTAGATGAGGTTTCTTCCAATCCAAACCCTTCAATGAGAATTTAATGCCCCTTAGTAACACAGGTGATTCATTGAGAATTTGTACAGCAATTTTGTCATAGAAAGTTGCAGTTTTTTTCGTGTGAGGTGCTTCTGTTAGTTTTCAGAAACACTTAGTTGATAAATGTAGTAGTAAACTGCTGTCTCTCAAAAGCTGACTTTAAACTCAAGTGATTTTAAATTCGACGATCAGGATGAAGTATATTTTAAGTAGCAAAATTTAAGATATATGAATATTTTGGATTGCCCTAGTAGTAGTAAGTCTCCCCGAATTTTTTTTTTTAAAGTTGTGTTCCTGTAGGAAAATGGTATTTTTACTGGTATTTGTAAACTGCAAGGAGTATTTTAGCTTACTTGTCTTATGGGGCTAAACATGCAGCTCACGTTTTATTTATTTTTTAGCAGAAAAATGCATTAAATAATTGTTCCCTATTAACTTTAGGTTTCACTAGTGATTTTGCATAGAGCTTCAGAGCCAACTTAAATGCGTCTTATTTCTCTTGTTTTGCAGATGTTTTCCCCACCTGTCAACAGTGGGAAAACCAGACCAACTACACTAGGAAGCAGCCAGTTCAGTGGATCAGGTAGGTTGGATGCAAGATAACTAAAATTTCTGTAATTAGGTCTTGATGTTGTTGCTTACTCTCCTTGTGCCCAAAGTATGGTAACTGTTCATTTGTACATAATGTCATAAGATGTTTAGAACAATTAGTGCTGTTTTGATCTGCCTTTATATTTTGTTAACTTCAAGCATGCAGTTTTCTTTTGTGTGCCTTAGTCTTGTTCCACTGCAGTCAAGTGTTAAGTATCTCCAGTCAAACTTGACGTGTAAATTGTCTGGTTATCTATTATGTTAAAATGAATTATGCTTTTGTTTCTTTGATAAAATCAAGCCTGCATGTTTACCTGAAGGGAAAGCACTTCAGCAATATGTCAAATAATGAAATAGTCCTGACTCCAGGATATAATTTAAAATACAGTTCTTAAGGAAAATGTAAGGCTAATCGATTTTCTGGTACTCTGTAGTTCTCAATGTCTTGACGAAAGTAATTCTCCTATGTTGGACCTTTATAAGTGCATCTGGAAAACAAGTAATTGTATTTAAACGTTGTATATATAAAATACTTTGTGGCTTTGGTATCTTTACATTGAGGGCCACCAAATGGCTGCTTGAAGGGACTTTTTAAGCTGAGCCTGCAATAGGAAAGAAGTGTGACTTTTAAGATACTTTTTATTTTTCTTGTAAAGATATTTAGTTTCTTTTTTGTAAATAGCAATAATGTAACCTCTTGATAATGAGGTTTGTTCTTTTACATATGTCTTCTGTGAATACAGTGAAGTGATACTTCTGCTTTTGTGGATATGGTGTAGTGATGATCGTATTTTTAGTTAAGGTTAAGGAAAATTAATTTTAGAATGCTGTAGGAAAGTGAAGGAATTGGGTGAAGCTATGCTGTGACATTGCCTGTTTGCCACTAACCTTGTCACAGCTCTTACTTTGAGGGTTCAAATAACACCTTGCATTTTAGTGATACTTCATAATTTTTGTTTTTAAAAGCATCTTAAGACTTAAGAATGGTTTTGCAAACTCTTCGGAGATTACGTTTTTGTTGAATTAAAACACAAAATATGCAGCAAATCTTGCAGGGGTAACATACGTGAAGCAGGATTTTACTTTTTGTGATCTAAAATATGTAAGCAGTTTTTGTCTTCTTGAAAATATATTGTTTACATTTTTGACAATAGTAAGACACTAGATCTCTATGCAATGGAGTTTATTTATTTTATTTTATTTTTAAATCACAAGTATCCAAGTTGTTTCTCAGCAGCTTGCTTTAAAAGACATTTGGGCAGCTAAAACTTCATTGTGGGGAACACAATCTGGACCATCTCATCCCTCCTTCCCCAGCTTTTCCCGAAGGAGGAGAGTAATTTTCTGTGGATAATAAAGCTTTTATTTCTAGATTAGCTCTTCGCTCAGTCTTAGGTAATGCAGCTTGCCCTATTTGTAGGTAGCATTTCCCCTTCTTTTCTTGAATGGCTTAGAAAAAGGGAGGATGCCAGAATACTTTAGCTTTGTGGGAGAAACAATGTGGCTGACTTCTTACATTGCCAGTAGGGTATATCATCACATAGATACCAGTCATGAGCAATACCCTGCAGCTGTTAGACAAGCTACAGCCTTAGCTGAATTCCCTTTGGAAGAGAGAAGGGTATATAGTTCTGAATTTTAATTCAAAACATTCTTTGTTGCAGAGATTTACTGGTTAGTGGGATTGTATGCCCTAATTCTCATAATGTTATAGCCTAAAACTTGACCGTGAAGGAGACGCTTTGCAGGAGAGACTAATTTCTGTATTGGTTGTGTTCTGAGTTACTGGGAAGTGTTGTAGAAAGACCACATTAAGATCATTGATGAAATGTAGGCATTTAATTTATAGAATCTTAAATTTCTTGAGAACTTTTTCTATGCGAAACAGGGGAGGAGGCATTCCTTTCAGCTCTGTAGTACCAAAAAGCACATTATGCACAAATTTCTAAAAAGTACTCTATAGTTTTTTCTTTAAATACAGAATGATGCCACCTCTTTCACAGACTTGCTGTGATCTTGATGGTGATTGCAGAAGTGAAGCCTTTTTTTTTTTTATTATCTCTCCCATTCAATGCAGTTTAATTTTTCTGATGTCTTCATGACCAATCAATTGCTTGTCTTCTGTGGCTTTTAAGAGTTGAGTATTTCTGGGAAGTCTGATTTAAAAAGGCTTGCAGAGTCCTTTCCTTGCTGCCTCTAGGGTCACCAGTAACAAATCAGTTGCAAAGAGTTGAGTTTATTTTTCAGGTGTGGCTTTGTGAAGCGTTTGAAATATTGGTATGTGTGCTATTAATTCCGATGTAACAAGATTGACCTGGTATAATTCTGCAATCTTTATCTTGATTATACTGTAAAAATACATGCTTACTTTAGGCTGAATAAATAAAATGGGTAATGTGACTGAGATCAATGATTTGTAATAAAATGCAGTCATAGATTTACATATGAACACTGTTTTGGTTAAAAGATAGCTGAAGTCAGGTGTAAGGGCAAGCTTCCTTTCTGCAAGTCAGTCAGCTCTGAATGAAAGCTGCAAATGAAGTAAGTGACCTAATCTGATATATCCTTGTATCCTATGACAGTAAGTCATGTAAGCTGCTGATAAAATCAAATAACTTGGTCAGAGTCTTGGTGAAACTAATCGTATTGGATAAGTAATCTGACACATAAGTCAGTGAGTTAAGCCACAAAACATTCTTTGTCATACTTATTGTAGTTACCTCTTGTTTAAAATGGAACTTCCCTTTCGTTTCTCATCCAAAACCAACTTGTGATGATAAAGCAGCCTTAGAATTTGTTAAGGGAGAAGGCAAAGGTCAGAGAGATGCTCTGTTGGGCTTTTTAATGAGGTGTTTTTGCAGATTTTATTTGAAATTAAAATTTTGTATTCCTTGAGCAGCATTTATGAATTACAGTGAAGTTTTGATTTGTTTTCCTTTTGTTCAAATCACAAAATATGTGCCAGTACAAACCTGCCTGGTAACGCATTTTTGCATTAAAGTGCAATCCATGGGCCCGTCATAGGGAGCAACAGTGTAGTTTTTCTAGAGTTTCCAGTAGGTTTGATCTCAATTTCAGTTTTTCCTCTGATTGATGATTGTGTATTGTCAGGTGTAGTCATCTTAAATAAAAACTTTTTTTTTTTTTTTCACTTTTGCAAAGAACTTAGATGCTGAAGATGTGGCTGAGGCTGTTTTCCTATGTGGCACTAGCTGCAATATTTGTAGCTATTTGTCAAAGAACTAAAGTGAGATAATGGAAGAATTTTAAGTATTCAGAGCTACATCATGAAAATATGGAACTTTCTCGTCTCAGATTCTTCCGAGTTTATAAAAAATGATTCTACACATGTATGTGTGTCAACAACTTTGGGCACAACTCCCATGTGTAAAGAACACTTCTGAATGGATCTGTCTTGGTGTCCCTCTGTGTCAATTTGGTGCCTTTTTATGCCTTTCTGCTTCTGTCTGTTCATGTACTGTCTTTGTAAGGAATGGATTGGGATAGGTTGCTAAGTAGTGGCTTGATACAGAGACAGTTTAGGTTGATGGCCTGCCATTAACCCAACTGTCCCTAAATTAGGGCCATGTGTCTTGAGACTGGACCCAATGGCAATTTTTGAGCAGGTCAATAAAGTTTCCAAATAGATTTCCAAAGGTAGCAAAACCTGCCTTGATTACTATTTGTCATTCCTGTGAGTTTTGAAAAGAAACAAACAAAAAGAAAACCAACCAAGAAAAAATCCTGTGAGAGTTATGTGGATGGGCAGTGTTATAAACGCAGTATGTATTGGTGAAGAGAAAAGGCACAGCCTTGGAGAAAACTGCAAAAAGATGAAACTTTTTATGTATGCAAATTAGTGCTCCCAACGTTTCAAAATGTCCTTTTTTTTTTTTTCTTTTTATCAGAGCTGTGATTCCTAGGAAGAATTAGTTCTCTACTGTTCTACACTTTCTGGTGTAGGAAGTGCAGGAAATTCTTAGTATTTGCTAATACTCCCTGAAGGAGCTGATGAGTGATCTTGTGTAGTCACTTAGCCTGCTGTTAGGCCATGACAAAGTCTTCAAAACCAGAAAAAAGTGGAAGACCTGTTTTTCAGGGATTTGATCTATATTTCTGTTGTTGTCATACTAAATGTGTTATGATCTTGTGTATTTTTGTTGGCTGTTCAAAATAAGAAATGCTTATTTTGTGTTAAATAGCAGAAATCTAGGATGGCCTGTTAATATAAACATGCAGCTATGTGGGTTTTTTGTATTTTATTTTTAATAACCAGTTTGTCCTCTAGGTCCACTGAAAGTGAACCAGGAGACCTGGTGATATAGTATTTCATCTTGGATCTTCAAGTTGCTGAATTCTGTCCTTTCCTGAAGTGCCTGGCAGGAGCTGTAGACGCCTCCTGCTTGAAAGCACAAGGGTTTCTGTAGCTTCTCCTGGTAGTTGTTTGCAGGGGAGACCTGTGCATTACACTTCAAATGGCCAAGTGAGCTGAGGATTTCAGTTTGTGTGTGTTGTTGATCACATTTAGAAACCTATAAGGGTCATTCAATGCTAGTAAATATGCAATTCTGCAGCTTGCCTGCTGGCAGCCTCTGTCTCGCTATTTCTATATCTGTTTTCTTCTTCTCTTTAGCTGGCCTTTGGAAAGATAGATTATCAGACACTTAGTCTCTCTGATCAGCCTTGACCAGCGCAGTACATAGTGGGGCTAAGTAACTGCTTAAGTGTTCTGTGTGAGAAAGAGGAGGGAGTAAAAAATGTTGGACAAATGGAAGGTACTAATTCTCCAGCTTTAGAGCAGACAGTCTCTTGTAAGGCATGCTCCTGTGGATGTTGAGGTTTTTTGTGACTGAAAAAAAGAGAAGCTACTGTAACAGCTAGATGTTCAGAATCTTCCTTTGGGAGCATATAAGTAGGTGTTTGTCCATCATTTCTTGCTTTTGGTTGTGGTTTTTGCTGACAGTGATGGTATGAGCTGCATGTCAGTTGGTCAGAAATTCCTTGCTGTCTTTGAAATAGATAATTTAAAAATATTTAGTAGCACTTTTGTTTAGAGATAGGTTTAGCTCTGTTCAGCCAAGCTTTTGCTGCACTGGAATGTAGAAAACATTATTTCAAAAAGGTTAAGCTCTCATTTCCAGCAGTTAATGTTCCCTGTCTGAGAGCAGTGATGTGATCAACATGTTGACAAGCACAGCACCTAACTTCCCATCCCTCCATGAATGTTACTGTCTCCAGGAGGCAAGGGAACTCTTTGCAGTGTTGTTTCTGATCGCCTCCAGGTCAGGGCTAGCAGGAGTGCCTTGTCCTTTCCTGACCCTCCACCCCAGTCACTGGGGTCTTTGATCTATCGACTTTTTCCAAGCTATTGTAAGTGCTGAAGAGTATCCATGTGCTTTGGGGAGTGATTGTAATGGCACGTGGAAAGGAGTATGATTTGGAATTGCCTGTTGCTGTGTTTTTAGGTATACCCAGTGAGCAATGTTGATGTAAATGTAAGCATAAGGACTATAAAGGTTTGTGTGAAGTGGAGGAAGAATTCAAAAAATAGAAGGAACTGTGTGTTATCTAAGGAATTAATTTTCTTCAAAAGAGAAGTATAAATGGTGTTCTTGAATATTTGTGTGCTCTTTAATGGTAACTGAAGTTGTACTTACCCCTTCATTACTATAGAACTTTAGTTGTGTCTGCAGCTTTTGTTCAGGTTTTAAGGTTTCTTGGTTCTGTTTGTATTCTCTTGGGAACTGGAATTTCATGTTAAAAGGCTCGTCGTTCTTAGGTACATGCCAAAATTCTCCTTCCCCCTCTTCTTTCCAGCTGTCGCACAAATAGGACTTAACCCCTTAGTCCTTTTGCTGCCAAGTTGCTGTGGCAGCTGTTAGTCTCAGATAATTCCCCTTTATCCAGAGTTGAGCCTATAGATACTGATAGATGAGTTTCTATTACTTTATTGTATACTGTGCTATAAACTTGGGAAACAAGTAAAAAGTTGCTGAAGGTGTAGTATAATTTTTCATTGGTGAAAATTGTGTATATTTATTATAAACAGAAGGATATGTAAGGCACTAATGTACCATAGCACTTAGTAAGATTGGAGTTTGTTGAGACTGTTTTTAAATTTGAAAGATATGCATAAGCTGAGTAGTTTCTTGACTGTGGAGAGAGGCAGGTATTTGGTTTTTTGGTGGTTTTTTTTTTTTTGGTGTTCTAATGTTGAAGGATTGTGATTTTTGGGGATGACAGTGAACTTTTTCAGAAGCTTTGTGAAATTTCTTAAATTACCTGTAGAACCAGATGTATCTGTTTCATATTTAAAGTCTTCCATAAATTTCTTTAAGAACAGTTTATTTAAAAAATAATTTAAAATAAATTACGGGATATAGTTCATTATTTAAAAAGCTTTTTTAGAGATACCAACCCTTGTAGAGATGCTAACAAAGTGTGTTGCAAAATTTGATTAATTTTTTATATTCTATGAAGAGGTCACTAAAATAGTAAATAAGGAAATACATAAGCTAAGAAATAAAAAGAGGAACTATTTTCTGCATGTGAATTGTTAGAAGAAGGTTGTTACTGACCACCCATGACTTGTTTTAAATTGTGTATATAGCTCAATCTCTTTTTTGATTAAGCATTATAGGAAAAGAAAGAAAAATATTATTTCAGTGCATAATTGTCACTCTGAGGTCAAGAAATGTATTTTCAGTCTGTGGGGTTTTTTTTGTTTCAAGTGATGATGGCCGTTCCTTCAGTTTGTTGGTTTTTTTTAACTAATATTAAAATCTAGAATTCCCCTGTCCTATTGTATTCCTCACACGATGATTTGAAAGTACTAGTGGGCTTTTCAAATACTACAATCCATTATTTGCTAGTGGTTCTGGGGCAAGGTTTTTTTCCTATTATGGGAGTAAGATGAGATAATGATTTTTTTTTTAAACTCCTGAATGAATGTCTTGTGCTTTTTTTTTTTTTCCCAGTTATAACACAAAGCTGTGTTTGTAAACGTGACATTCAAAAACATAAAGGACCTACTTTTCAGTTAACATCTTCACCAAGAATGCCAAGGGTGATCAGAAAGAGCAGCTTTTGTTATATTTAATAGTATCTCACTGTCTTCAGAGGGTAATCAGACTAAAATGTACCAAATCAATCTTTAGGTCTTTGTTATAGTCATCTCATATATTAGGTGTGGGATTATTTTTTTTAAGAAAGGGCTGAAATTGCTTTAAATTAAATAAAACTTCATGTTCTTACTGAGGTCACACAGAAAAGTCTTGTTTGGTTGCATTGAAGAAGATAGGGAGTGGAAGGAACTTGTTAAGGAGAGTTTACTTTCCAGCCCTGTTATTAGGGGATCAGTCTCTAGGAATGCTGTTATAACCTTACTATGAGACTTAAGTGAGGTTTTTCTCGGACAGGATTAACACTTCTATGTTAGTACTGATACAATGGAATTGCATTTAAAAAATGTTAAAGCATGCAATTCTGCAATTGCTCACAATTTGTCTTCACCGGTAAGTGGAAAATAAGTAGTCATATTTTTTATGACACTATTTTAGCAATAATTGGTTTTTTTTAAGTAAGTCCTCATTATTGTGGTGGACCTGACATATTGCTTGTGAACTCCTAAAGAGATTGCCTGTCTTGTTTTCATAAGGGGGTGAGATATTTATATAATGCTTTTCGAGTCTGCTTGCTTTGGCATCGCAGACTGTATTGTGAAGCAGTTGTAGCGACTGTAATAGTGGTATCGCTGGTTTTTATCCGGAATAATGGTATCTCTTTGTTTTCATTGGATTTAGTTATGTGAAGTTCTACTAATAACCACTCCTTTTGCTGCTTTCCCTTTCTTTATGTGAACAGAACTGCAGGAAACATTTTATTTGTGCCTTGTTTCTGAAAGAGCTCTTTGCAGCTTGTGAAGATGAAGCAGTGGTGAAGTGGGGAAACTGAAACTGGAGTGTGGAAGTATATTCTAAGCCTCTATTTGTGAAAATTACATTTTTGATAGTATATATTTACCCCTTTTGAAATACAGCAATGAATGGGCAGAACTAATAGTTAGAAAAACATACCTAGTAAATTGAAGTCCAAATTTGCTCATTTCTAGTTGTGTACGTTTTTTTGGTTGAAATACCAATACGTATCAGACCATGAATGTGCATGTTCTGTGTGTCTTAAATGTGGTTGAGTTTAAACCGGAGTATCTCTGTAGTATTACTTGGTGTTTGTATTTATTGTTTAGAGCATGACCAAAATATATTGATAATTTAAATGTCATTGTCTTTGAAGATGGAATTTATTTATAATCATAATTAATTTATAATAATCTTCAATGCCCAGGTTATAGAGATACAATCTATAAGTATATTGAATGATTCCAGGTCTTATCTAAAATGCAAAAACCATCAATATGCATTCAGTTTGTATGTGCTAGCTGCATATATAACATATATCTAAAATCAAATAAACTGTTGTGGTTTTTTTGGAGTTTGTTTGTTTGTTTTAACCTGAATGAAGCAATAAGAAGGGAACCACAGAGAAAATATTTGTGAAACATAAACCTGAGTATGGTTCATACCTGTTAGGATATAATTAATGAGTAAAATATTAAGAGTTTAATTGAAAATAACAACAAACTTCTCTAGGTTTTTGGTTTTTATTTTTTTTTGCAAAATGCATTTACAACCTGAAAGATAATGACCTTATAATTAATTTGAGTTTTGCATGCTGTAGTGAGGTCTTGATACCAAATATCTCTTCTTGAATTTTCAACCACATTATGTGAGTGTTAGTGGGATGCTGTTGGAGATAAAGTTAGGATTTTCTGAAGTCTTTATTTTTAGTCTTCTGTAGGAGAATGGAGTTAATTGTTTATATTTTTATTTTTTGAATGCAAGATACTATTGTCTTGGTGTTCTCCCAAGAGCTATTGTAGCTACTCTGTGAAATGATTGAACCGGACAATTTAGCTTGTAGGATGAACATTTTTTTTGTATTTTGATGTTTTTGAAGGCGACACCTATCCTGTTCCAGTTTCTTTATGCAGCAACTTCATGAGTCATAATCCCTGCAAAAGAACACAGCTTAAAATAATCACTGATTGTTTCTTTGCAATTCTGTTCACTGCCCACTGCAAATAAACAAGAGCAGAACAACAATATAATTTAATCCTTTAATGTTTGCTTTTGATGTGCAAAACATTCTCTTGTAATTGAGAAGTAATCCATAAGGAGGGGAGCTGCTCTTTCATCTTCCTGAATGCTAAATGAAGCCAAGGCTTGTATGAAGAGATGGTGATTTAATGAAGATGGCCGAGTTTTGAAAAGCTTTTGCATATTTTTAAAAATGCTGCGTGATGATTACTGCTTCAGAGTTCAAATGGCTGTTTGTGAGATTGATGCTTGTGGTGCTTCGATTGAAGTGGTTGAATGATGTGATAAAGCAAAAAAAATTTTGTCTAATTTTGATTTTCTTTTTTTAATAAAAAAGGTGCACATTTCTACCTCTTTATCTGTATGCACACGTGTTCTCTGCTCCCAGTAATGCTTTTATTTTGGTAACCTTGAAAAGATTGTATCCTCTTGCCAGAGGACTGTAATAAGCACAAAAAAAATGAGCATGAACTTTGTCAGTTTTACTTATGATGGGAACATCTAGGTTAGATAATTTTCTAGCAAGTACTTAGGCTGAGTTTAGAAAGCTTCTCAACAAAAAAAGCCCCCAAACCAACAGAAAACTCAAATAAAAATCCAAACAAACCAAGCAAGACTCTCTATTTTTTCCCTTTCAGTTGCTTGACTCTTGAGTTTATTTGGAATATTTTGTTTAATATGTAACAATACTACTTACAGAGCACCTTATATAATGCCTGATACTTCAGAAGAAAGCAGAGAGGTTTTAAGGGATGGCAAATCATATTAGCTCCAGACCACACTCTTCCAGCAGTCTTTCAGACTTTCTATTTCCCCTGCTCTGCACATCAACCCCTGCAGAGTGGGAAGTAGTCAACTTCTGTACAAGTAAATTTAATTTTCTTCCACGATTTTTAAGGTGACTGGGATTCTTTACAAAGAGCTCCTACTCTGTTAGTCTTACTGTGCTGTGCAGTGGAAGGGTGCTTAAAGGTTCCTCAACAATTGCAGTGTTGCCAGGAAGGTGGAGAATGCACCAACATTGTTATGTTTCTCCTTGTATTGTGTGACCATCTAGGCTGAATGAACTGAGGTGGGCAGAAACAGGCAAGGTTTTGTCTGCTTTTTGAAAATTTTAATGAAAGTACAAAAATGGATTTGTAGCTTTAAAATTTTATTTTTATCTTTTCTCTTGGTTTGAATAACTGGCTAGTCCCAAGATCTTAAAAATATGAGTGCTAGATAGCCATGATTGCTTAAAGCTCTTTGTGTTAGGTGAATACATTTCAAGAAATGTCAAGGCTCTACATTCCCCAGTATGTTTCTGGATAGAAGGTGAAACATTATTAGAGATTGGAGTTTTTTTATGTGAAGCAGAAGAAACAGAGCTTTTATTCATGCATGTTTGCTTAACTTGCAAAGTCCACTTTATTTTCAAGATACTTGCTGAGTACTAAATGCATTCAATCTGCTTATTTACTGTAGACAGTTTCTCTTTTCCTTTGTCCTGTCAGAGGAAGCGAGCACCTGAGAAGCGGTCAATGCTTGTATGTGGGAGATATAACCATGCAATGGTTATATTCCTTTTGGCTTTTAAACAGTTTCTTTTATTAAATGTATGCCACTTTTTCTCCTGGATGGTGCTGTTTGTAGGTAATCTAAATGCTCTGTGAACTGTCTTCAAAATCCTGTTCCATACCTCATACTCCTGCAGATGAAGACTGGTACATGTGTAATGGTGTCACTGGTGCCACAGTGAGGACACGGAGTTATGCCATCTCTCCTGTGTGTCATAGGTTGTCTCCCAATTGGGTACTGGAGAACATGCTGTTGCCATAGCAATGGAAGTCCTTTTGAAGGCGGGATTCTTGGCAGAGCTGTTGTATCTCTTGAAGTGCTTGGTGCATTGATCTGAAAGTACCTTGTCAGTATTAGCACATTACTGCAGGGAAAAGAGCAGGAAGGATAGATTTCTTCAAAATGCATTGTTTTCTTCATAACTCATTGTTGATTGAACCCTTTGTCGATAAAGCCACAGCTTTAAAAAATTTTACGCTGTAATCAGTTCTTATGTTGAACATGCTTACCTCAGGTGCATGTCTATAGATTGTGCTGTTGTAACAGCTAACTAGTGTTTATTGCAGAAGTATCACTGTATGACTGTCATACCTTCCTGCAGCACTTGTCCCTCTTAGTGCATTGGAAATGCATTTTTAGAGGCTTTCCTCCATGATTTTGTTACTGCAAAACAATTGTATTTGTAATGCATTTCAGCTTGATGTTTTCCTTTTTTTGAAGTAGGGTGGTTGGTTTGCTCACCTTTATTTATATTAAAAAACTAAATATGACATTAGTTGGGGAGGGATCACCTGTGGAGGTGTATGGTTTTGTAGTAATTTGGAAAATACACCTTAATATAGGAACCTTTTGTCAGCAAAGGTATTAATATTTCCTCCTCAGAGTATGGTGGTGTTATCAGGAAAAAGCTATGAATTTTTTGTGTCCTATCCAGTTTTTTGGTGGTTTTTTTTTGGTTGGTTTTTTTTTTGATGAATGATAGGGTTTTTCCGTAAGGTGAATTTCTCCAGTTATTCATTTCTCCATGTGCCGTCAGGATGGAGCTGATTTTTTTTTTTTTTTTCCTTATTTAAAAAGATCAAACAACTTTTTGGCTGATGAGCAGAAAGAAAAAGTGAAAAGTTTTCTAAGTTTCCAGGAGACAATTAATGTAATCAACTCTGTACAACATACTCTTTCACAGGGACTCGGATTTCCATGTTTGAGAGCTCCTTTATTAGTGAAAGAGGCTCTAGAAAAGAATTGTGAAGTTACTCACGGAGCTGTCTCCATCCTTTGCAATGTAACATAGTCTTTAGCTTTATCTCTTTCTCTGAAATCCTAGAGATAGATGAGGATCAAATAAACACTTCATTCTTCCTTTTTCTCCTTCCAAGTGAATTTAAGAAGAATTAATTGAATTACTTGATCTTTCTGCTGGCTGTTGGAGATGTGTGGCTGTGTCTTAGCTTGGTGGTTAGCTTGAGTTCATTTTTCAGTCCTTCCCACTCTTGGTGCTTTCTGGGTGCAAGGAAGCAGCTCACCCAGCTTGGCCTTGGGAAGCGTATACTGCAGTGCTTCGCTAAGCAGTTTTGACAAGACTTGTTACTTAGGGTTCCTCTGTGTGTTGGGCTAAGCTGGGTAGACAAGTAATGAGTGACCTTGCATGGTGAGCAGATCCTGTACCAAGGAGAGGTCAGTATTGTTTCCACAGAGAATGTCAACCAAGGGAATTAGACTCTGCAAAGTGTCTGCTTGCTGCTGTTTTCAGTTTTTAAGCAAATTTAGTGCTGTATCAGCGAACATGTGTACTGAAGCTCTCTGCCTTTCCTTGGGAATAAACACAACATTCGTAACCCATGTTTCCTCTGTTTTGCCAGTTGGTCTCAAGACACATTTTGGGGGGGGAAGGTCTATTGTGGCTCTGTGTGTGCTGAAGTCTTTGAATCAATTAATGTGGTTAGGAGATTATGGTGATTGGTTCACTGAAATACATTGAGATAAACTCATTGTCTTCTGAATATGTAAGTTTGTATGTATTAATTCTGTCCTGATTTTTGTCATGCTTAGCAAAGATAATATTAAAAATGAGTTTATTATAAGAAATTAGGTATTTATAATTTCAAATTCTAATTCTGGAAAAACTTTATACTTGGATGACTGATTGCAAAATGAAACAAGCAGTAATTCACATAGCAAGCTTCTGTCTTGAGATATTCAGCACTTTTCAGTGTCCTCTGGTTTTGTTCCCATCTATGCTGCTCTTTTTTTATTGCATCCATTAGATTATAGGAGTATGGAATACCGAGTTAGGAGTAAAATGCAGAATTTTTAAGATGTGAAATTTATTTGTCTTAGATTTTTTCCTGCAATTTCAAATCTAGAAATTGGCTAGGAATAGAAAATTTGTAGGGTGTACTAATACCCATTTGATATTTAGCGCTATTATTTTTGTAATTTTAATAAGCTAAAGCAGACATTAGTATCTCTATCAAAGACTTTTGCCAAGATTGTGCTTTTGCCAATGAAGAGAGAATCTTGAATTTTAAAGGACACAGCTAAAAGGCAGAATTTCTGTCCATATCTTGCTGTGTCCCTTTGAGGAATTGTTTGTTGGGTTTTTTGTTATTTTTTTCCCGTCTTCCAGTTTCTTTAGCTGTAGAATTGAGAGCTGGTGCTCACATTGTAGAAGAACCAGTAAATGTGTTTTAACATCCTCAATTCAGGGCAGTGGTGAACTTGGAATGGATTCATAGAATCAGCTTTATATGACCTAAGCAAAGTTAAATTTTTGCTGTTAATATCCTCTCCTTTTTGTACATACTTTCTATATCTCTGTGTAATTCAACATTATACTTACACTGATGAAGTTTTTGTTTTTTCTTATTCAATTCCCACTATCTACTATATGCAGCTTTTAAGATGTGAGGACTTTTATTTTAAAATGTGGAAATGCAAATTTGAGCCTAGGGCTCAGCAATGTTTTAGGAACCCTTTCAGCACACCTTCACAGACTTTGTATACTTCTCATTTCTGTAAATGTTATTTGAATCTAATCTATGTATGAAAGCACAAAAAAATGCATTTGCCTAAATTTCAAGGAAGAATTACTAGTCTAAAAGGATTTCCCAATACACAAACACGAAACGGTCCTGTCTGTAGCTATCCTTTGTACTGAATGGATTAAATTCACTTTGACAGTTGGATATATCTACCAGTGTCTAGCCTTTGGCCATGATCTAATAATCATGGATATGGTAAAAAGTCGTCAAAAAAGATTCAGTAATCAAGAGACTTTTCTGATAAAACCTGCTCTGACTGAAGCAAGGAATGAGGCTGTTAAAACTGACTGCATTTGCTGCTGTGCTTTTGTTCTGAATACCTTGTCAATGTACACTATGGGGAGTTGTAGACGCGACCTATGCTTTAACAGAGATGGAAAAGCTAATTGTGCTGCAGCAGCCTGTGTTACAAAATTATGAAACAAAATTTGATCTAACCTAATGATCATCAAGAACTTAGTTTCAAAGCATTAATTTCTCCTTCCCCTCAAGTGCTTTTTAGCTAGTTTCTTCTATCATAAAAGCAGTGGTGAACCATTGAACATGGCCTTTGTGAAACGTAGGATTCTTATATCCTGATTGTGGTATGTGGGGGGATGTTTAGGAGGTGCTGATGAATAGCCATGTGCCAGAGGGGAAGATCTCAAGCACTGCAGGTGTTTTGAAAGCGAATACTTGACTACACACTGACAGTGTGCTTTGGTCTCAGTTAGAATTGACTGGTAACACCTACATTGTATGTAAATATCCTTTAAGAGACAAACAGTTCCTTGGCCCTCAGACAGTTCTTTGTAACCCAAAATTAAGCTGGTGTACTTTGCCAAACTAGTTGTCATGACTGCTGTTTGATATTTTGTTCTGTCTTTTTGGGGGAAAAAGCTGCTGCACATTCTGTAAACCAGGTGAAGGTAAACCCAACAAGTATTCTAAAAATCGTTATTTTTTTCCTCTCTGCTTTTCTTTAAATAGAATTTCTGATGGAGCTAGGCGGTAGCAATGCTTCAGAAAACCCTGAAGAGGGAGAGTGTGAACCAATTTAAGTAATTAAACATTCCTTTAGGAACATGACTTGACTGTTCACTCCAATTTGTAGGGTATCCTTTTGGCTACTTCTGAATGTGCTGTGTATTGTGTGGCTCTCTTCCGATTTCTTTTTTTTTTTAAATCATGTCTGCTTTCTCACCTTTTTGTAGCTCAAGTCACTTGAGGTACTTATTTTTAAATCTCACAATAGTTTTTAAATTTAAATTAGCACTGTAGCTCATGCTTGAGGAGGCACAGAGAGCTGGGAAAATGAGATGGCAGAGATGTTTTCCAGGCTGGGGCAACCCAAGAGATTGATCCAGTGGAATCAGTTTGGAAAAGTTACTTGCTTTTCTGTGTGCCTGATGCCCTTGAAATTTTGGGGTTCTTATCACTTTATTTATTGTTCATGTGCAAGGCACACATTTGGTCCTCCACTGTTTTGTTATTGTAAATAGATGTTTCCTCCAGGTTTGTGGAGAGTATTTGTCTGAGGTAAGTGGTAATGACATAGAATATGAAAGCAACTTTCATATTTGTTTTGGCCAGAATTGTGTTATCCAGAAGCTCAGAACAAAGTTAAAAAGCTTTTTTTATGCTGCATTCATGAAGAGTAGCTGTTCAGCTTTGAAGCTGGGAAATACAGAACCACTTCTCAGCCCTTGGGACACTTCATGCAGGTGGCCATATCTGTAGAACCAGGCTTCTGTTCCAGGACTTGGTATTTGAGGATACCTTTATTCTGTCCTTGATCTGGAGTGCTTCTCACTTTGTGAATTGAGGTCTTTTTAATATTCACTTAGTTCTCAGTTCCAAGATAAAATAAAGATGGACTGCTAAGGAATGATTATTTTTGTAACAACTCTAACGCTTTTAGTAGTGAGCATTTGTTCTGGTTTGAGGTAAAATAGAGCAAAGTTTCTAGCTTGTAACTAAACTTTTCAGCTAGTCTTCTGTCTGACAAAACTGAAATTCACTACACATTGTTCAGAAACCATTCCCTCTCAGACACTTAAGACCTGATTATAACAAAGAATGGTATGCAAGAGGCTCTTTCTTCAGTGGCCAACATCTAAGAGATTCTGTTCATCTGCCTTTGATCCCAATCTGAGCACTACTGACTCTAGACTGGAACCCAGCTCCTGACCATCACTGACCTTCACTGTATCTGCTGGGGGTGTGATTGTCGTTTTGGGAGCTTGATACGGTTTTGTATACTTCATGTTCCTTTTTATCTTTTTAATTTTAGTTATTACTTCGTTATCTATTCAAGTAGTTTAGATTTTTTTTCCCTTTTTTCTAAACTCATAGATCTCTTTATTCCTTCCTCTCCTCTCTTTTGAGTGAGGAGTGGGGGGCACCTGTCTGTCAGAGTGGCCTATTTGGCCTAGCCTAGGACAGTGTTGGTTTATAATTTTCATTTATACATGCCAATGGGTAGCAAAAAAACCAGTGAAGTTAAAATTTGCACTGGGTAGATGTTGACTTGTTTGAATTTTCAGCTGATTTTTAATTTTTAGCATTCATTTATTTGCATTGTCCTAGAGAGGTGCATGTCATTAATGCAGTTAACAGTTCTACGTGCATGTGACTCCTTCAGGCACTCAGACAGTATGAGCCATATGAGGGCCACCCTGAGCGCTGGGCTCTGTTTCACTTTCACTTAATCTTTCCCATGTGTCTTGACAAGCAAGATATCCAGCAACTTTCTGTGTCGTTCCTGGTGCTGTGATTATTATTTTTTTAAATATGGTGATATCTTGCAAAAGTGATACTTCGTGTGTACAAGAGAGAATCCATGACAGATGGAGTAGTTTGGACATCAGTGTGAAGATGAATGACTGACTGTATCCTGAGCTGTATTTTGATTCACTGTTATGGCAAGTGTTCTTCCCGAATGCCTTAAATTAAGATTGTCAGTATTGACTTTGAGTAGTTCCAAATATTTTTCCCCTGTAAAAAATTGTGTGTCTTAAAGTTTCTTCTTACACAGTTATTTCTGGAAATGTTCAGC
Source organism: Turnix velox (assembly GCA_013400935.1). Classification (NCBI taxonomy): domain Eukaryota; kingdom Metazoa; phylum Chordata; class Aves; order Charadriiformes; family Turnicidae; genus Turnix; species Turnix velox. The sequence continues at coordinate 40,194 of VZTY01016228.1, read as the reverse complement.
TGAAGATGCAGTTGGGGGGCACAGCATTGTCTGGAGGCACAGTGGTGTTTGCAGACACTACCCTGTGATAGTACTTGATTCAGTGCCACGAGTCTGCATAGTCACAGCACACTGGGCTTTTAAATAGGTCTTGAGCTTGCTTTTGCCCTCTGAAGCCTCATGACTGAGTAACTTTAAATGCAGACAGATTAAAAGAATTATTGATTTCCAACCCTTTTAGAAATTATCTTCAAAATACACAGAGCTAGACTAATTGGTACACATCCAGAATTACACTATTGAGAATATTATTTCTTTTTAGGAATTCTGTTGAACTTGGATAAAATTTATCAAGATAGGTAATCAATTTCACAGAAGGCTGATAACTTTTCTTTGAAAATCTGAGCACTTTTATGATGAAATGCAGATTTGGTGTCTGTATCTGTTTTGTGAGAGCTATGCCTTTTTTGGTTTTCCCCTTTAAAAAAAAAAAAGCTTAATGTAAAGCATGCTGACACTTGTGAAATGCCATGTGTTCTGTAATTGCAGCAATGACCAAAGTGGAAATGCAAAAGCAGAGGTGTCTGTTGTCCCACCTCTGCCAGGACTGAGGTGCCAGCTGTCTTTCCTGCTCCATCTTCTCGACCTTGTAGTTCTGAGGCCATGATGTGGGTTGCTGAATCTTTATCCCTGGTAGAATCTCATTCCTCAGGGGAAGGAATCTCTCCTTGTCCTCCGCAGCATTTTTAGTCTTTGTGTTTTGCTTGTGAGCAGTTGCCAGTTCAGTGAAACTTGTAGATTTTGATCAATTCTATTTCTTTCTCCTTGCATGTAATTTTGGAGGATTTCATCATCTTTGAAGTTCTGACAGGTAATTTAGTGTTAGTATTTCTGTGACTGCGTGAATTTATTCAAATTTCCCACAGCTCCTTAATTTCAGAAGCTTACATTTTTCTTGCTGGTCACTTTTATATTCATAGTCTTCTACACCATGTTTAGGATAATCTGTAGATGTCTACTGATAAGCATAGTGGCTCCAGCCATGCAGGCCAGTCAGCTGCTGGTGTCCCCAGTGTAGAAGTCTTTGCTGAAGTGGGCTGTTTGGTTTTCTCCCTGTCTGCGCCAGGTAGAAGGGTTGGCTGCATGTTGTTTTTTCTACTGCTCAGCAGTGCCCAAGCTTAGACCTGATTTGCTTTCCCCAAGGTATAGATTAATTCTGGCTTTGGCAATAGAAAGGGTTCAGGTTTGGCTCTCTGGAGGGGAAGAGCTCAACCAGGATGGTGGTAAGGATTGGAGTGTGGAAATGTGGGTATGTAAAAACTTCATTATCCATAACTCTGTTCTCCCATCTCAGGGCTAGGCCAGTATTTTCTGAGTTGTTGCCTATGACCTTTTACATTTGTTTTCAGTCACTTTTAGTAATTTATTTGTAGGGAAACAGAGGTCCAAGAGAGGTGTGCTTTCATAGCCTGTACATGGTGCTCTGCTGCTCTCTGAATGTGTGTGTTGTGTGGCCAGTAGTACTGGTGCCTGGGCATCGGTAGGGTGGGAAGAGAGAACAGGCTCTGTTGCTCAAATACACTCTGCTCAATGTGCTGCCTCTATGTGCTACTTCAAGTTGATGTTCTGTTTTAGTATGACTGTTCAAGTGTTCCTGTGATGGACATAGTGCATTGTGGCCTTTTTCTCTTCACCGTTTCTATTTGGAGAATGTGATGACTTCTCTTAGCACTTGCCTCATTAGCACTAGAGCTAGTGAAAGTAGTTCTAGGAATGTGTTTATGCTCATCTGGTTTAGAAAAAAAACAGAACAGTAAAAAAATGGTAAAATAATAATAAATTGCAGTAAACCATGGCTGGGGCTGAGAATGGAAAGTGTTGAAAATAAATGTGGTAACCTAGGGTGCACAGCAGTGGAAGAAGAGCCTTGGTAAGTGTTGATAGCTTGCAGTAGGAGCTTCTGAGTGTGCCTTTGTTTGTGTGAACCTGGCTTTGCTCTCGTGTTGCTGGGGCTGACTGTGAGGCCACTTCCATGCGTTAAGTTGCTGCATGTTATTAAAAACAACAACAACAGGACCCTTTTTCATTAAGTAGCTTCTGATTCTGCAGCATCTGTCTGGATGTGCTCTTTAGGGGCGACAAGTTCATTTAGATTTTATTTTTTATACTGTGGCCTGTGACAAGTTGCTAGTGCTTAAGAAAAAATTAGCCACCCTCAGGAGTTTTTGTTAAACCCCTAGTTTTATTATAAGAATTGTAAGAAATGGACATCTGGTTGTAGGTGGGAAGGTCTTCATGTCTTTTGGCTTCTAATTAAAATACATGTTTTGCAGAATTGAATTTTCCTTTTAATTCAACAAACAGAAAAAAACCCCCTGTAAAGTATGAACAAATTTCAGTTCATACTTCAGACTACAGAAAGGATTTTTTTTTTAATTTAAGGGTTTTTTTAGTAGGTAGTGTTGCGGATGGGTGACTGGCTTGTGTAAGAGTATCATTTTATTCCTTCCTCCTTGATACACTGTGTACATAGCACATTGTTACTCTTAGAAATAAAATGGAATTTGTTCATCTGTGGTGCGAGATCTCATTTAGAGAAGTAAATGCCTCAACCGGTTTTGACTTAATTAGTGGTTCTTTTGGACAGACAACCAGGTGTGAAGGCAAATGTTGCTGGATTTTAAATGTTTTTTGTCTTTTTCCTGACCCTAAGGATGATTCATGCAGAGATATTAAGGAACGGAGTGTTTATTGTATGCTGAAGTACGTTGCACAATTGCTTTCCTGTAGATTCAGACCACCAGGCTGTCAGAGCAGTCTAGATGCTGTTTCTTGCTGATGCTGATGAATTGCTTTTGGAAAGTTAATGAAATTTCAAGTCTAGATTATCTTCTGTGGGATTGCTGTGTTTTAGGAGGGATGCAGTCGGTACAAGAACAGCCATGCATGTATGTGGTGAGCCTGAGCAAAACTGCAAATTTTTCTGCTGACTGCAAGTTCTGCTGTAGAGGGCATGGGTGGTTGGAGTACAGGGGTGTTGAGTTTTGATTTCCCACTCTTTGTACTATCATTACTTTATTAATTGATTGATGCAGTTCTTGGTATTATAGTCTGTCACTTTGCTTTGCCCGTAGCAGATCCCATTTTCATTGTATCTGAAAAGAACAAACTGTGTTTTACTGTGTTAAATATGCATGTATTATTACTGATTTTTCTAAGGGTAGTGCACATGTAGCTTAAATTTTCCAGCCATCTGCTATTATACTGTAAAAATGCTGACACTTCGAGAAGATCTGCAAGAGTAAAAAATATTATTTGGTAGATAAACTCAGGATTTTCTGCCCTACAACTGTTACATTGATTCTAGAAACTATAACACTGCTACCCTAAAACGAGTCACCTGAGCATGGCTGTTTTATAATAGCTTTGAAATTTTCAGCTGTGTCATAGTTCTGTGGTTCTGCTGGTGTTTTAGGTTCATTACAAGCTTAGGTCGGCCTTCCAAATTGCATGTAGTAATCAGGCTTTACATTTCATTTATAGAAAATGCTTATGAGCACCTTATAATGTTTTGTAATCTTATTAAGCCAAGTTGCTGGTGTTTTGTGTTTGCTTTATTTTTTATATCCCTTCATGCTGAAGGTCATAGTTAATCATAAATACAGTCTTGATGGTTCTTGATGTTAAAGTCTATCTTTAAGTCTTTTGAATTTATACCATTATTGCATTTGGCTGTGCAGGAGCAGTAGTGCTCTGCTACACTGCTTCAGCATTTGACTTGTAAGCCCCATTTACTTTTGAATTATTTTGAGGAATGATTCATTTCCGTCTAAAAATGTTTCCTTTGGTAATACCAGTATCCGTTTTTCCAAGTAGTTTGGTGATTTTCATTATAAGGCTCTTCACTTGCATCTCTCTCTAACAGCTCTTGACTTGGGTCCCTGGGGGTATGGAGCCACGTGGGGAGTCTTCAGCAAAGATTCTGGTTCTGGTCCCAGCCCTCTCACTCCTCATCCTGAGGGGAAGGTTGACTTTGTTTCTTTTAAAGTGGCACCTGCTGGTTAACCAGGAGGGGTCCTGGGGAAATTTGGACAAGGATACTCTGATCCTGGTAGGCTGTAATATGAAATTCAGAGTTATGAGGGTTAAAAAAAGCACTTGGCTCAAAGAGTGGATGGATTAAAAAGCAAGTACAAATTAAGATGCTTGTGGGAAAAGGTCTGTTTTCATCCACACCTGGCAGTCTTTATCCAGATCTTGGCAGTTATAGTATGATTTTCCTTGGTATTCCCTTTTCTTGCTTCTTTGGGTCACACTGCAGAACACTTGCATCGCTTGTGTGTGTTGAAGTTGTGCCTCAGATACATGATGTTAATTAAAACAAAACAATGTTGACTTGATTAATTTGAATTAAATAGTAACTTTTTTGTGAAGTAACCTATTGTGGAAGGATCTCGGTGGTTCTCCGAGTTGTGAATTTTTAGTTTGATAGAATGAAAATAGACCAAGGAAAAACTGATTTCTGTTTGCAAGGTCAGTATGTAAAATGCTATTCCTAGCTTTTAATCTCATTTTGTAGTTTTATGGTCTGTATTTTAATGAAAAGTAATTGATTTGGTAGGGAGCAATGAAATTTCATGCTGTTATTTCCAGAGCAAATGGAATCCAGTGTTTTTATTTTTTTCTGTTATTTTTGCACAGACTTAATCACAGCTATTGTGCAATTTTGAGCTGAGATTTAAAATGCTCAGAACTGTGTTTAAGCAGAGTTCTTTTCTCTTTACCAAGAAAGTACAAAATTAAAATCTTCAGATATATAGAAAGGACAGGGAATATAGTTTGTATTATGTGCGGGTCCAAATTGTCATTTAAAAAACCTCCTGATTGCTGAATTCTAAACTACATTTAGTAGGGTAAATTGCTTATAAATCTGTAAGCACAGATCCTGATAGGGAAAGGTGATAATTAGTTTCTAATATGGACAGAAGTGCTATTATTAGCTGTGCTCCACATGGTTTTTTTCCCCCATGACATTCCTTGGGGTGCAGCAGATGGATGAACAAGCCAGAGGTAATGTGACTAGATGATCTCTTGAGGTCCTTTCCATTCCCTGACATTCGGTGATTTGGTGTGCTGTGATCGGCTGCAGCTTTCCCCCGGGGATACTTCTAGAATGTTGAAGTATCTTCTTTCTTCCTCTTATATTTTTCAACAACTTTGGGATGTATCAGAATTAATTTATAGTACTGCCCCTCTGTAATCCATTTAATAAAAATATATTGATATTACAATTAAATTGTATATCAATATATTAATGTCTTAAAGGATGGGCTGTTGCATGTATGCTGGTATCTTCAATTTTATAAAGTCAGTATCATGCTTAAATACTTTGATCTGTGAGGTTGTAGCATTAATAGTCTGATGTTGCCTGTTACTGTTATTGGATCTTTTGTAACATAATCAACTCCTTTAAGTTGAAGAACTGATCTTATTGTGGCACCTGGATGATAGAATCGAGCCTGCTATTGAAAAGAATTATCCTTCTTTAATTAAATCTATCCAAGTAATGTCGGCTGTATTTTTTTATTTCTTTCTGCTAGTGATTAAAATCTAGATGGAAGTTGCATGGAGGGTTTAGAAAAGAGGAGGGATACTTCTGAACTACAACTCAATCATTTGAACTTATTTCTAAGGTTCAGTGTCGTCTTGTGAACTGTCCGCAACTTCAGATCAAATGACTTTTAATTCTTCTCATGTATTTACAATTGAATCAGAAAACCTTTTGCCCATTTTGCACATTTGGGAATTTCAGGGAGGATGTTTATGAGAAGAGAGTGAACTTTTCTATAGCCTTTTCTAGACAAAGATACATCAGATGTTTCTTCGAGGTGTATCGTTCTGTATCAACATTACAGCTGCTTAGTTCACATGAAAAGGTGCTTGGTGGAATTCACTTTTGAAGTGTTAAGCCAGACATTGGGAGTTTGCAGTTGTATTCTCAGAAATTGGTGGCTTTAACATGAGATGAATCCCTGTCTTCAACACTGTAAGTTTGTTACCAGGGATATCAGATTTTTCTGAAACTGATTGACTCATATTTGCAACTACACTACAAAAATATTTTCAATAGAAAAATACCACCTTCTACAGTTTTAAAATGACTTGTGAATCTTAGGGTTTTTTTTTTTCTTTCTGGTTTTAACCTGCATTCTGTAACTGGAGTGACTGAAGGAAGTAGTGATTTACTTGGATGATAGCCTGTATGTATTTATAGGCATCTGCATGCACATGTATTTACGCATTTACTTATTTTCTATACTATGTAACCATTTCAGACTGTTGTATTTTCTTTCAGTGTTTCTTCCCATCTGATGCTGCCATATAATACAGATGTGGGCAGGCAGTGACACTCTGTTGACAAGGAAATGGCACCTTCTGCCTGGTGTTTGTGGTCTTTCTGGCACAGTGACCACAAGTGGTTTTGGTTCAAGACTTGCAGAACACATACTTAAGGAGACAGGATTTCAAGTCAGTTTTTTTGATGAATACTAATCCACTTCAGGCTCTCAGAAATGGCTCTCGGAGTACTTCCGTGCCTCCTTGAACTGGGTGATACTGAAGTTGAGGTAGATGATCTCTGTCATGGCAAACAGTGATTCTGGTGACAGTGAAAGAGAATGTTTCCATCTAGAGTAGTGCTTTGTGTGCACTGCAGTCAGCAGTTCAGACTAGTGTGTGGCCTGGTGCCAAATTAAGGATTCTGCTGGTACTGGTACCTGGCATTGCTGATGTCAGCAAAAAAAGGTTTTGCTCTTGAAGTAATTAGCTACTCTCTTGTTTGATATCTTCTCTGTAAATCTGGACAGTGTGAGTTATTTAATATTCTGATCACGCTCAGGTAATTCCTTTGCACTCTGGGTGCTTAAATAGGTCAAGGAGCACAGAGCTTCTTGATGCAAGGAATTCTGCTGATGGAGTTTATCGAATGTTGTGTTACTCAAAGAAGTTTTTGCTTCTTTTCCATAGTTGGCTCTCATGAGTCTTCTGGATTAGTAGATGGATTCTTTGTTTTTAATGCAAAAAAGCTTCCAACAGCCAAAACACTGACTTGGCAGAAGCGGGTTCCCAAAGAAATGTTTTGTCAGATCGACCCATTGAGCACTGCTGCTGGTCTCTGTCATGTGAGTCTGGAGACTGTACTGTTTGTGTCACTGAAAGACAGATCCACCCAGGTACAATAACTGGATGTGTATTGAAGAGGATGGAAACTTGGAGATCCTTGAAAAAACCTATTTCCTGAAGGGAGGAATTGGCAATCAGGAAATAAATCATCTGGATTATTTCATAGGAGAGTTCATGTCCTGAAGACCAAATGCAGTGGTAAACAAACTTAAGAAAATGAGGTTACAGTATTTTTTTAAAAAGGAATAAATGCAGTTTTGTTAAAGTCTACTTTGTCCATATTGACCCAGTTCAGAGCACAAATACAGTTTGTTTCCTATTGGGTCAGATGCAGGAGATGCAGTAACTCTTCTGCCTCATGGTGTTGATGCTTAACTTACTCTTTGTTGAAAACTCTTTGGAATTCCAAACCAAAATCTCATTGATAAAATAGGCATTAATGTTATTGCTGAAAGCTTGTTAGGTTGTTGGTTTTTTTTTTTTTTTCCACATAAGTCTTTTAATGAAAAAGAATAATGAGCCTTTTCAGTTTCATAACTTAATAAATCAAGTTGCTTCTCTCTCTTTCATTCAAGGAGCAGCTCTGTCTGAAGTACTTGAAAGAACACAGAGGAGTCATGTGTTCATGAACTGACAACTGTCTTGGTGGTTCCCATGCATTTGCTGCTGAAGTCATGCAATATAGTGTGCGTGTCTTTTCAATGTCTGGAGTTCCCATGATCTTTTTCACCTTACATCATGTTAAGAGTATGTGTATTCTTTCACATCTGACTCTTCAGCTGTCTGATAAAAGAGACTTAACTACTTGTGCAGTAATGAATTGTGCTTGGGCAGGTAGTTTTTCTCTTCCAGTAAGACCTTTTACTGTAGCAAATGCATTTTGTGATATAAGTTGAGCAAAACTGTGGGCTGGGAAGTAATTTTACCATTTGATTTTAGTATGGAAAACTTCACATATCAGTTTGAAAGTAGACTGCCGTTTTTGTATTTGTTTCCAATTGTCTGTGTAAATTCTTGACATGAAATTAATTAGAAATTTGTTTGTAGGAGTGACTCTTTTCTGACATAAAAAACTGGTTTTATTCGAGTATTACTCCTTGATGTGTGATCAAGCACTTCAGGAATTTTATTTGTTTTCCTCAGCATCTGCATTAATCAGAGAAAATTCAGTAAGAAAGAATTATATGTACATTGCCTCGTTTTTACTGATAGGCTTTTAGAATGCTGACCTCTACAGGTGCTGCATTTTTACTCTTTAAAGCACTCCAATGAGGCTGCCAGCATTAGGGGACAAATAAATAGCTAGTAAAAAACTAGTTCTTATTTCTCCCTATGTCTCATCAATAGCATCTTGCCTCCCACCTCCCACACAGCTTTTTTTGTGCCACAGCTATTTCTGCAGTTGCTAAGCTCTTAAATAAAGAGTTTTCATGAAGTTCATTTGTAGACTTGTTCTAAATATTTTTTGTTGTTGAAATCAGTGCTGTCTGTGGAAACATTATGCATTACATGGTTTTATTTAATTCATGAACTCCTGTAGGTTATTAATCCTTTTTTATTTTAGTATCCTTAATGCTTCGAGGCTGAATACTTTTGCCTGTGCTTTGAATTATTTGCTGATTTAGATGCAGTTTGTTGCTCCTGGCTGCTGTTAACAGGGTGCTGTGATTGAGAACATCAACCCTTCCATGAACTGCCCGAGCTCTGGAAACTGAGTATCTCTAAGATTGCTGCAGTTAGGGACTTCTCATTCCAGAGCTGTTTTAAAAATTACTTTGAGTGGTTTTTCTTGTGCCAAAGTTGGAGTGTGTGTAACAACAACACTGTTGTAATTGCAGTCAACCTTTTTCTTAGGCTAAGTGCCAAGTTCGATAGACCTGTTTGAAATACAGATGTGCTTGTTAGGTTGTTGGTAAAATTCAGTAAGAAAGAATATTACTGTTACGATTCAAAAAATTTTATAAGCTGTGTGTGAGTGAGGAATACGAGTGTGAAGGAGATGGAACTGATTCCAAGTAGTGCACTAGACCAGTACAGGCAACAGCAGGTTCTTCTGGTACTGATGGGTAATTAGCCTTGTAAAGGGTGTTACCTTGGGATTTGAATGTTGGGGGACAGAATTTTGACTTTGAATGTATTTCATTCTTAATGGAAAATAAGATTAAGTGACTTAGCTTCATTTGTATCTTTAGGACTTTTGGAACTTTGGTAGTGAAGTATAGAATTAGTTTAGAACTAAACTCTCATTTTCCAATGAAAGTTAAGAACTTATATTCAATTGACATTTAGGGTGGAGATAAGTAAGAAAGAAGTTCTTTCCTGTGAGGGTGGTGAGACACTGGAAAAGGTTGCCCAGAGAGGTTGTGGATGCCCCCTCTCTGGAGGTGTTTAATAAAGGCCAGGCTGGGTGAGGCACTGAGCAACCTGATCTAGTGGGAGGTGTCTGTTATGGGAGGTTGGAACTAGATGATCTTTAAGGTCCCTTCCAACCCAAACCATTCTATGAATCCATGAAATTCTGTGTAAGCAAGGGTTACTTCTTTAAAGTCTAACTAGTCCATGGATAACTCGGATGCTTTGTAGTTCTTAAGAGGTCCCATTATGTGTGAAATTTTTGTTCTCTTTGAACTTTTTTTGAGGAAAGAAGGCATGGATTCTGTTATTTTGTCTTTTTTTTTAGTGTAGCATTTTGTAGTATCTTTCAATTTTCTTTAGTTTTTCATATAATATGTTCAGTATTAAGATAATGGTATGCCTATCCTTTAGGAAAATGAATCCTGGTGACTGAGATGTGTACAGGGTTTTGGTTTTGTGGTAATTAATATGGAATATATTTTTTACTAAAGACAAGTTATGCTCCTGGTGTTGAACAGTGAACTTGAAAATGGAAGAGGAAGTTGCTTCAGATTTATTTCTGGCTTTTTTAAAAACCTAAAGACAGAATATATTTTCTAATCTGAAGCTGATAATTGGAACTTGTGACGTTCAAAGAATTTTTTTTAAAGTCCAAATTGCATGTGTGTACACTTGTGATGTGTATGTTTTCCTTTGTGTAACCTTTTCAATATAAGCTTTACATCTTACAATACATACAATTAAGTAGAACAGAATTGCTGCTGGTGCTCTTTGTACTTGACTTTTTATGTTTGCTTTCACCTATGAGGTGCCTTGATGTGTATGTGTTTAATTCACTGAATATCATATCATTTGTGAAAAATCAATTGAGTGCTTGTAGTGAGCTGGCTGTCAGGGAAATCCCGTGTGCACAAGGCACAAAAGGACATGAACATCTTGTAGTGTAGACCTTCCACTGCAGGTTTGAATTCAGGGGAGGAGTGTTTAGTTATGAACTCACTGCAATTTACAGATATTTTAAAATTTTTTTTAAATATGTGAGACAGCCTTTTCTAAAAGGCTGTCTGTTCTGGTCCATGTGAACACACATTGTGGAGCTCTGTGTGATGGTTATTCTGAGTTGTCATATTACACCTGTGAATCTTCAGAGTGCACTCACATCTCTTGAGAGGGAAGGTCAGTGATTTTCTGCTGAATTGATGTCAACAGTGCTTCGTGAATAAATTGGGGTGTGAAGAGACAGGTGATGCCTTATGGTGTGATCCACACATCGCTGAAGTAGTGGTATTTGAAGGGTAATATTTTTGTAATCAGAATATGAGACATTCTTTCCTAAATACTGAGTCATGGTTGTCTCTCTCAAAAAGGCAGAAATAGTCTTTTAATTTTGTTGTTTTACATATTTAACAGAGTGTGGAGAGTCTGTCTCCTGTTCAAATTATTTGAAAATCTAAATGGTAACAGTTTATTTTTAGTGGCTGAGCAAAGCTGGGCACTTGTACAGATTTCATCCTATTGGAGTGCTGGAGTATGAAAAATTGAAGTACAAAGAGAAGCAAATTCTGAAAGCTGTTGTCAAAGCTAAAAGCAGTAACACAGAACCAAATGTAGGATCTGAGGCCAAAAATTTAAAACTTAAATTCATCACTGAGGGAGGCAGTGAGCTTAGGTTGGCTTGTTTTGGCATTGCTTAGAATTCTAAAATGCAAAAGAGCAAGTGGGCAGCAGTAGTTTATCGCAGCAATTTATTTGGCATATGGAACCCAAGTTTTGTTCTGGATAAAATTCAAAGTATACTTAAAATAGAAATCTTACTTTTTGTTGTTTTAATGGCAGAAGAAACAGAAAATTCCTGTGTTTTGCTGCCATTTACTTTGAAGTAATTTCCTTTGAATTTTGGCTCAAATTGTAGCAGGTGAAGGTTAAAGTATGTGTATGAGTGTTCTGGCTGTGGTGAACTTCCTGGTATCTTTCCTTTTCTGATGAATCTTTATTGGTATTTGTTGTAACTCAAACTTGAATTTATTCAGTTGCGTTTCTCACACACAGTCGTTCAAAACAGGTCCAGTAAAACCAGTAATCCTAAAGACTATACAGTGTTATGCATCATCACACAGTGCTGCCATTTTTGCCCTGTCTCTCTCCTGCATGTTGGGATTTTTTTTGTGCTTTTTTTTTTGTTGTTTTTTTAAAATAAAAGCTTTTTAAAATGCAGAGAGTGAGTACTCGAGAAGCAATGAGCTGCTTTCCCTGGTCCTTCATGAAACCCTGACTGTGGCCTTCTCTACTCTTCCTTCTTGCTGGTGCTCTAGCGCCATGGTGAAATATTTCTGGGAGCTAATGTGGCCACAGTCCAGTAAGGGTTTTTTACAGTTCTATTTTGATTAGTTCCTTTTTGTGCTGGTGTAGTTCAGGACCCTGGGAATGGCCAGTCTGGGGGAGGAGGTGTGCAGAGCTGGCATGAGGCAAGGGGGGACCGGGTGCCAGGGGAAGCAGGGTGTACGTCTTTTGAGTGGCCACCAGCCCTTAACTGTCAGGATGACAGGCTTGTGTTTGCTTACAGAAAACTTGACTCATAAGTTGTCTGGCAGTGGATCCTCCATCAGAATCCCTATTGAGGAGCTGGTGAAAGCTGCTGGCCAGTTGGCAGGCTGGATCTGTGTGAGGGGACATCGCTGTGCCAACAGCTGTGCCTGGGCTGGCAGCAGGTACCTGTGCTGCTCTCCTTGGGATTGAAGAGTTTCAGCATCCTTTCACTTATTCTTACACCTGTTCTTCATTTTAAAGTGTAAGATTCATAGGAATGAAGTTGTGATACTATTTGTAGAAGGAAGGAGACTTTTAGAACATCCTGGGAAGAGAATTTTAAAACAATAAATTACTTATTGATTGCTACTTGTAGTCTTTGACTACAGATTGTTCAAGTTAATGTTTGGAAGTGTTTAATAGTATATTATTGTAGGTAGGTGAATTACCAGGCAAAGAATACCTTTCACCAGACAACCACATTTTAGTGGCTTTCAGCATTTTCTAGCTGTGACCTACAGAACTGCTGTAACAGCAGACTTTTGAGAAGAGTAGCAAATTTTTTTGTTTGTTCTTGGTACAACTTGCCCAACTTTAAAAAAAAAGAAGGACATAAGAAGTAAGTTTGAGTATTCTTTGTTAACAGCTACAGGTATGTCGGCTCCAACTGCTGTGTTCTAGAGGATGAAGGGAATTTTGTAGTGGGGTTACTTGAAAATTAATTCCAGTTCTAACTTTTCTATTGATGTTCTGCCTCTGAAGTGTGTGTGGTTTCTAGGTGCATTTTATTAAGACTGTTTTAGCTCATGCAACACCTGTTACGAGAAAAGCATTGAAAATTCACATTTCTATAAGAAGTGTGACATTCAGAATTCCAGCCAAGCAGAAATATTATGTAGTCCAGCTGGACTGTGGAGTGAACAGAAGAAAAAGAAGGAGGAGCAGTGAAAGCCTCCTACAGCTAAGAAGTAAAATTGAAGAAGTCTTGATATCTTCGCTAGCAAATCTTGTTCTCTTCTGGCCTTCTATCCACTAAACTCTGATCTTGCCAGATTAATAGCTATTTTCTAGAATAGAAAAATTAGCGGTCTTTTTAGTTGGTATGTGATTCTACTTTAAGGTCTTTTCAGAAGATGGATGTTTCTGCAAAATTTGCAATGTTAAAATGTTGTTCTTCAGCAATTAAATTCCATGGTGCTGAATTTAAATGCAGACTTTAGCATTTAAATTCCATGGGGATCCTGACTACTCTGGAGTTGTTCTGTGTTACTGTCTCTCTAAAGGTGTAATTTTGGTGCTGGAAGGTGATCTTTCCAGGTTCATAAGCTGTAACAACAACAAGGGTATAGTAGCAGAAGAATGATGGAACATGAATGAGCTTAAAGTGCAGCAGAAATTTGTAAGTCAGAGTGGTAGTCTCTCAGCTGTTCTGTGAGAGGAACAGCCTTCCCTTCATCAAATAAAGGGAATGTGCAAGTGTCTAATAGTCGGAGACCAGTGTTTTCTGTGGAGTGAAAGGAAGCTGCAGGCCTTCAGATGTGGTGTTGCTGCAGTACACCTGTGTATTAGTGCAGGGCGCATTCATGTCAGGCAGTGATCCTCCTCCTGCCTTCTTTGCCGAGGGAAGACATGGAGATGTATCTGATCAGCTTCCCATCACTTCAGGCACCCTGGCACTGTCTGCTGCTCATACTGCCACCCTGCATCAGCTCACAGGCCAGCCAGCAAGGATATTCAGTCAGAGATCTGGGCAGTTCTAACGATACTTAGGAAATTGAAAAACAATTCATTCCTCTGACAGAGAATGTCGTGTTGTCTTACTTTGAGATTGAGGCTCAAAATTACCAATAACATGTCTGTCAGAAAAGTGATTGGAAATGTCTCAATGTTGAAGAAATTAAGGGGTTTTGTGGGCTTTTTTTTGTTTGTTGGTTTGATTTTTGTTTTTATGTTTGTTCTTTGGTGTATTTATGCATTGTCTGTTGGTAGCACAAGCTGTACTAGATCTTCAGCATTTGTTCAGACTGGATTCTGGTGATGACATTGGAAGTAATGGAATTATTAAGAGCTGTTGGTTTTGGGATTCAGTGAAAGAGTAACATGTGGCAGGAGCCATACTGTATTGCAGCTCCATTAAGGAGGGGGAAGCCCTAATTACTGCTGAATGCAGACTTGAGAAATTGATCCTTGATGCTGTAGGCTAATGCTGGCTTCCAGCAGCTCAGATTCTTGACTGTATAAATACAGGTTGGAATCTGATTGAAGGTTCACTTTAAACCTATCTCTCCTAGAATAGAAGAAAACGCATTTAGCTATAGGCAGTTGTTTTACTGAGGAAAAGGTGCCGTCTTTCTCTTGGACAACACAATAGAGCTGTTTGTTGTGCTGCAGAGCAGATGATGAAGCCCTAACATTGCAAAATCATATTTCTTGGATGAAAATGAATCATGGAGAGTTTCTTCTTGATTTTTAGCAAAAGAGGAGAGAGAGAAATGAGACAGGTTAGAATTATTACCTAAGTAAACATTTGCTGTATTTATTCTCTTGGCTCGCATGTAACTTAGAGATGGCTTACCACATTGCTGGCTCAGGTGAACAGATGTGCAGTGCTTGCATTTATCCATTAAGTAATGTCCCCTGTTTAAATACCGAACACTTTGTTTTTAGAGTTAAAAGATTATGTTTAATGCTAACATGTTTATATAATGGAAGCTTTCACCAGCTGAATTGGAAAAGCCAAAAGTTCTTATGAAGAAGTTATGTTCACGCAGTCCCTGATGTGCAACTTCTGCTTTGTTCAGTGGTGGTAGTTCAGTCCTGTCAGATGTGCTCTTTAGAAAAGGTAATTGTAAGAAAGCTTCTTTATTTAAAGAAATACCTGTCTAGAGGTAAACCTGAAAACCTTTCAAACTTCTTTGTTTTCTGGATGTTTGACAAAAAAGTGTCTGATACTAGTGTTTTGTTTTATGTGAGATACCATGCTGCAGTTCATGGACAGACTTTGCACTTCAGTTCTGTAGTGCAGCCAAAAATCTGAAGATGTTACGAACCTTAGCAAACTACAGATTTTCTGTAGTTTAGGAAATGTCTTGATCTTCTGAAGATCAGACTTCTATGATCTTGACTACATATCTGAAAATGGCTTTGCAGTCATGGAAATGTTAGAGTGAAATTGCATTGGCATTTCCTTGGCTGTACTATGCATTATACTTGCTGCTTTACTTAAAACTCAAGGCTCACTGAGTTGTAAGGGTTCCATCTAATGCTTTATTTCTCCTCTGGTTCTCCTACATGAGCTTGGAAATTTGTAATAGATGATGCTTCTCACATGTATCTTTTTAAGCACTTGTTTCTGTTTCTCGGCTCAAACTTGTTGGGATGTCAGAAGGAATTTTTTTCCCTAAAAAGTTTGTGTTAATTAATGGATTAACAATCTTCTAAATATCAGCAAAGTACTTTTCATTCGTTGCAGTGGGATAATTTTAATTGTACGCTCATGCATAACAGTCATCAACATGATGGATATTGGCCTTGGAGTTTGTTCTTGGGAGGGCTAAAACTTGCTGGAAACTTTGGGGTACAGTAAATGAGTGAAAGCCCATTTTCTTAATATTTTTGGTAACATTTTTAGAAAAGCAGTCACATTTGCTCTGGTTTCTTTGCTTATGAGAGTTAATGCCTCAGTTACATACTGTGTAGCTTCAACTGTATTGTGTTCTGGAGCCTGACTTGGCAAATTTCTGCACTGTTTTGTAATATGGTTGGTAACAGTAGCTGTGAGGCTATATTTGAATATTTTTGGACTGCAGTGTGTGATCTTGTGACTCTGGCCTTGATTTGGTGTGTATATATAAATATGAATTTTTATAGTGTGTGCTTATATAAAGCTGTTGAGTCATAACTGAAGTAACCACAGGAAAATTTGCCAGTAGAATGGATTATTACGATAGTTAATGTCATGGGGCTGTGACTTGCAACATAAAGCTCTTTAGTTGGACACTTTATGGTTTGATACAGAGAGGAGAATAAGCAGCATGATGCAATTTAGGAGTAGTTTAACTGTGTGTGTATTTGCATGTGGATAAAAGCTCTGGGTTGTATCAGGCTAAAGGCTTGGTCTCTGAGCTGGTTTGCTTTGGTCACATTTGTGACCGGTAAAGTCTCAAACTACTCAAAATACCAGTGCTATTTAACATCTTCGTAGGAGATATGGACAGTGGGATTGAGTGCACCCTCAGCAAATTTGCAGATGACACCAAGCTGTGTGGTGCAGTTGATAAACCTGAAGGAAGGGATGCCATTCAGAGGGACCTTGACAGGCTTGAGAGGTGGGCCCAAGTCAACCTCATGAAGATCAACAAGGCCAAGTGCAAGGTCCTGCACCTGGGTCGAAGCAATCCCAAGCACAGATACAGGCTGGGTGGAGAGTGGCTTGAGTGCAGCTCTGAAGAGAAAGACTTGAGTGTGTCAGTTGATGACAAACTCAACATGAGCCAGCAGTGTGCACTTGCAGCAAAGAAGGGCAACCAAATCCTGGGTTGCATCAAGAGGAGTGTGACC